>CM022303.1:451394974-451418162 GCA_011799875.1 Thinopyrum elongatum
CCTAGTTAGCAGATCGAAGAACCATCACCACGCGAGAAACAACTAGATGTGGGGTGCCATCGAAGGATCACAACACCAAAACTTTGCAATAGCCTAACGCACCATATCGACGTGTGTACCGAACGCCACGACGCAACACATGAACATCACAACCAGCGAGTCCCACGGTTGAACACGGACCTTGAATAGGATCCGTCACAGGAATTTAAAACGATTAGCAAGATGGGGAGGCAGTTGATGAACCCCCTAATTTTCTTTTCCCTAGTCTTGTGAGCGATGTTTCGATGTTAAGTAGTCAATAGAGCATGCTATGACGGCTTTCCCTAAATATTGTTTTTATTATTTTATGCTTGTTTAGGTACAAACAATGTGCTTCTTAATTAATGGACATGCAAAGCTCTCGGTTTATTTTGAAAAGTTTAAACAACTTGAGCAAATCGACAAGAGGATCTTCTTGGACAAAACACAATGAAGTAGGTGAAAACAAACTAGTAAGGGTATTTCTAACCGATCCCCTGTAACCGGTTAGAGGAGTAAAAACCCGGTTTTACCCCTTTAACCAGGACCTAGCCGAAACCAATAACCGGTAGTGGAGGATAATTTATCCCCAGCCGCTTATCTCTAGCCTATATTTACTCCACCGCTCGGCGGCGGCGTAAAAAATCTCCACTCCTCTCCTCGCCTCCTCTACCTCTCCTCGCCTCCTCTACCTCTCCTCCTCCCCCATTCCCGCCGCCGGCGACCCCTCCGTCGCTCCCCGACACCCCCTCCTCCCAATGGTCGGACTCCGTGGCCAAAGCCGCCTTGCGAGCCGTGCGGCTTCAAGCACATCCTCCTCAAGCCGCCACCGCCCTGCAGATGTGGCCCCCTTCCGTCGCATCTCTGACCTCCCCTACCTCCTTCCGTCGCGGCAGCCGCATAGGAAGTACGTCGGCGTCCGCCAGCAGCCGTGGGGGGCGTGGGTGGCCGAGATAACCGGCCGCGAGACCCACACGAAGAAGTGGCTCGGGGTCCTTCCACACGGCGGAGCTCGCCGCCCTCAAATAAGACCGGCGGCAGGTCCGGTTCCACAGCACGGCGGTGCGTCTCAACTTCCCTTGGACGACGGTGCCCGTCGAGCCCGTCCCGCCGCCGTCGAGGGTGGTGAATGCGGCGATGGCTCGGGAGGACCGGGAGGCAAGGGAGCTCATCACGGGAGGCCGTCAACGAGGCGTACATGGCGGACGTCCGCCGCCAGTACCCCGAGCTTGTGGAGGCGTAGCGGGCGATCTTCTCAGGGGGCGCGGTTGATGGGGAGGTAATCATCATCTCCGACGACGAGGAGCACGACGGCGGCGACGACAGCAAGGACGAGGAGGAGTTCGACGTTGAAGGGTGGCGGCGCCTCTTCCCTGACTCCGATGACGACGGCACAGGGCCAGACCCCATGAGCGGTGGAATGTCAAGGCAAGAAGGCTCAACCTCTACAAGGATGATGATGATGATGACGAAGACTAGTTTAGTTTAATTTCATGTTTAGTTTTAAGTTTATGTTTATGTTTAAAACTCATGTCTGGTGGGATGTCAAGGCAAGACGGATGTTTAATGTGTTCAATTTCGGTTGTTTAAATGGACTTTAGGTTGAACTTATGCAAATTTATTTTTACTCTGTTAAATTAGGAGTTCGGTTAGGTCCGACCAAAGTTTAGTGAAGTAAAAATCCTCCACCACCAAGCTTTGTTTGATCAGATCCTTCGCTATTTTATAGGAATCGGTTAAATTGGCCTAAGGTTAGTTAAAGCGACTTCCCGCGTACTCGAGCACATACGATTCTCGAACAAGCATTACGCCGTCGATTAGGCACGAAAAGATCAAAGAGGTCCAATATATGCACTACCAGAATGTCCTCGAATCTACCAAAGCATGCATGCAGTTAACCAGCTGGCCTAAGGTTAAAAATGTTCTTAGTTAGTTGCTACTACTACCACGGTACTACGAAGCACTTAATCAAGTGCCTAACCTAATACTCCTATAGCTAGCTACTTGATGCGTACGTTACGGAGCTAATTAGGCTGTCGTGGTAACAACAGCAACAGCACGCACGGGCGCGTTAACTTGTTCGAGAGAAAACTCGATGGTTCGACGTACATTTCGTCGTGTTTCGTTGACGACGATTTCAATTCCTTTGAGGAACCCTGCCGGATTCTGCCAACTGCCAACCTCCCTTTCTATGCAATAGTCAAACGCTTTCTCGGCTAGTGGCCGAGTAGCTGACGGGGCGAAGAAGCAAGCAGGAACCAGCCCAGCTGGGGTTCCATTCCACCTACAGTCAACACGTCTATATGTGTAGCTGCGAAAGGAGTTCCGAAACCACTAACTCGATCCTCCACCTTTCTTCTGGCATGGCATGTCAAGTCCTAGTCTCTCAGCAACGCAGGTCATTTTGGGGTTTCAAAAAAGCCTCAGACACACTACTTAATTTAACTGTTAGTGTTTTCACTAAACCAATCAATCCAAATGGTTTTTGTTGGTTCGTAGCCAAAGTTGGAGAAATCTAATTAGGTGACACATATTTTCTAGTTGGCGTACGTACTGCTGGATAATGGATACTGAATGTAATAGGAGAAACTACATACATGTGTGACTTAGGGCATCTCCAACACTGACCCCTAAACCAAACACCGCATCCGTCTGCAAATCCGGAGGACCAGTCCACATACACCGGTGCGGGAGCCGGCCATCCAACCGTAGCCTCATACATTTTAAACCGGATTTTAACAAATCGAATGAAATTCATGCAAAAACGATGGAATTCGGCAAAGTTCAGACATAAATTATAGAAAATAGCCCGCAACACTAAAAGTAATTATAGAAATAGCACAATTCATCTATGTAAATTTCTCTGGTACAACAATAGTTCAAATTCAACGAGGTAACCGGATGTTCAACAAGTTTTTCGAAGTCATTTACTCCAAATTCAACAATACTAGAGTCTGAACCGGCACATGTGGTCCCACACAAACTGCCCTTTGAGCTTCATCTATATGTGCATGAATGGTCTGCCCTTGGTCATGTCGTATGTCATGGCAGCGTGTGCAGGCTATACAACGTGTACATCAACATTGAGTGAATAAATGAATTAACCAACAAGTAGAGTAATAGAAAGAAACACTTACGATTTCTATGGCTGATGCGCCCAATGGCCGAATCGCACCGCAAAACTTCGTGACGGAGTTGCAGATGATGTGCCATCGATGCGTTAGCGACTTCACATTGCGTGCATAGATGGTGTGCATGTTGTAGGGCACATGTTCTTTCGCTCATGAAACGAAGCATGCAAGCTTTGCCAAAATATCGGGCCCTTGTTCATGCCTATAAAGTCCTCAGAAACGGCCAACCACACATCACACAACAACTCATCCTTGTACATTGAGTACCCCTCCATCGTGCTTCTCTAGAAAACAACAAGAAGTTCAGAAAAAAGCTCAATGACATGACCGAACACCTGCCGGTCACGGTGTCCGCCATGGATGGCGTCGCAGGGATGCGGAGGGATTCCTGGGTGGACATCGGTGTAGCCCAAGGCTGACAGTCTCGTGGGTGAGGTGTGTGGACGTCCGAGGATGCTTGGGCGGCGGACGGAGAGGTACAACGGCGAAGATGGACGATGAGGGTGCGGATGAAAGAAGGGGGGAGCAGCGGTGGACTAGAAAAAAAGAGGACCGGGAAGAGGATTTCCGTGGGCCTGGGGGCAGAGTCCTACGTGGCTGGTGTCTGGACTCGCGCAAAGCTGGCCCCCGCCCCCTCGAGTTTGCCTCTAGTTTGCGGTAAAAAAAGACATCTGGAGCGACCCGCGGACGAATATAGGACCGTGTTGGACGGCAAAACACGTCTGGACCGCGCGGTCCAAATGGATGCGGGAGATTTGAGGGTCCGCGTTGAAGATGCCCTTACATGTGAAATCCTATTTGGTTCCTGGGTGTATATACACCTGATATTGGAAAAGTTTAATAATTAAAAAAGAAAAAAAAGTTAGAAGTTTCTTTAATAAATTTGACTTTCTTTTGCAACAGTATATAATATTTTGCAAATAAAAAATCATCGTTGACTTCAGGGCAAACCAAATCTATTGCTATATACAAGTCAACACTTTTTTTGCCTAAATTTTGGGTTTTTGCCCTAAAGTCAACGTTTTTTTTTCTTTTGTGGAACTTTTTTTATGAGTCCAATGAAAGGTCAAGTTTATTTCAACAATATTTTCAGGATTTTTTGATTTTTGATTTAATTACTAATTTTCTGGAACCAAACGTCCATATCCTTACTTACATGGATATTTTTGTAGCACACGGTTAAAATTGAAATGTCCAACGCCTGACAAAAAATTTCCCCTGAAAAGGGGATTAAGTATGTTTGTCGTGGAGTGAGCACTGACATTATCGTTGTTATCAATAAGCTAGGGCGCATACACGCACGAGAAACATGTACACTCCTACAGCAGCGAAATTAAATAAGTAGAATACCAACGGCAAGCGTACTTTTTCTCGGTAGTAGTGCACAATGTCATCAGTTGCTACTTGTCGAGACCAACTTAAATAACCCGTTTACTTCCAAAATAAAGCCAATATCATCGATTGGGTTGTTAGTGCACTGCAATATAAGAGGAAACAACATGTGTACATATATATTAGTGGTAGTAGTCTACTCATAGTGTCCCACTCCAAGGAATTACATAGCCATCCACAACAAGGATTTTTTTTTTCTGCTAGATATATATAGTGGAGCATCCAGTCTAGCTAGATTTTGCCTAAGCTATACCACCCAAGTTATTTGCACACTTCTAAACATTTAGTATTTCTTATTTGTCATCTTCACATCACACAATCTTTAAAGTATTTCACAATTACATATTCTAGTTACATATTAGTAAAACCTCGGTAAACTTGCGAGTTACAGAAAGGAGATGAAAAACAAACAAGGGCAGCTATTTGTACGAGTCCAAGGATTTTTGGGTCCTGGTAACTTCTCTTCCTAGGATCTAGACCATTGATGTCATGGAGATTGGACCCGCTCCATATATAGATATGAATTGGGCAGAAGTATCAGCTATTTGGGATCGATGCTTGGTAAGAGGATATATAGTTTCACCGCCAAGCTACAAAATTTAGAAAATAAAAATCTAAATTCGAGAGCAAGTTTTGTGGTAACCATCTAAGTTTTAGGTATTTTACTGTTTATTATCTTCTCCAAACAACCTACACCAAGGGGAAGTTGACTCGAGCCCTGGCGTCGGCCAAAACAAAGACGAGGGACAGCGAAGTAGCCACACTATTGAGGTAGCCTGCACTCGTGTAAGTGATCGTTGTCCTCGGCACGTGCATGTGGACCCCATGCACGTGCCGAGGACAATGATCATCTTGGCATTGAAAGTCTCAACTCTGCCTTTGTTCATGTTGCCGTAATTAGGAGGTGTTTCAATTTTGTTATAAGACTACTAATTATATTTGTACATGACAAACATTCTGCTGACGATCAGCCTGCAATTTCATCTTACAAAGTACTGAAAATTATGAGAGTTTATCGCTCAAGCTATGTCAGCCCCAGGCGTAACCCGCCACTAGCCCCACCACAGCTGACGGTCATGTGCAATAACAAAAAAGTGACCAAAGCATGCCATCTAATCCCATAGTTATAGTCTCGTCTGAAATGGGGCTCTCTCGGAGCTCAGCGATCTTGGGCCGTCCAATCTTGAGCTTGATGCGTTCTGGACCATCCGATCGGCCTCCTGGTTGTTCTCGGCCGTTGGATATAATGGGTTGATGGAGTAATGAGCAGTAGTTTTTTTCTCTCACCACGGGATATTGGGCGTGCCTCTCTGATCCGTGGGGCACGCGGCTGTTGGGCCACGACTGTCTGTGGCTTGGGTGCGCAGACGCCCGGTGCGGGCGTCCCGCGGTCGCAAAATCTTGCCACCGCCTGTAATTTCCAGATCCCGCTGAGGGCACTAGAGGGATTTCACCTGAAAGCCTGGTGCGTGACATCGTGTGGCTGGCTGCGGGGTGGATACGGGTGAGGAAGGGCGTCTGTTTTCTCCCAATTTGGTGAAAACCCTAGCCACCAGCCCGCCACTCCCCACATCAGCTCCACCGATGCGCTCCTGTCCCCCTCTCCTCCCTGTTGCTCTTGCGTCGCCGCCGCAGTTACCATCAAGCTCGCCCTTCTCCTTTGCACGGAGGGGAGTGCAGGACGCCACTCGTGTTGATGCTCCACGGGATTCGGCAGGAGGAGGAGGATTAAGGCCGCAAAGACGGCGGCAGTAATACTACTACCACTGTCCAGAATTACCTGACATCGAAATGGATGTATCTAGACGCGCAGGATGGAGGGAGTATATATTTTCCACAAGCCAGTCTTTATTTTTATGAAATGCAGCAGCACTCTGACCGAGCGTCATAAAAGAAAAATGGAGGTGAAGAGCAGAAGAAGAGAGGAAGCATATGGCATGGTGGACTGCTCCACTTGACCACCAACATAATTAGGCTGATTATACAGTAGATGTCAATTTTGGCAGCCATAAGGATGGATAGACTAGCCAGGTAATCCCACCTCCTCCTATAAAACCCCATCACCCCCTTACCTTTTCTCCCACCAACACAAGCAAACACCACCAGCACAAGCACACAGCTCTTCCCTCTCCAAAGGCAGTCACACACAACAAGCAGCTTCTCCTCTTCTACAGAGCCGCGAACATCTCACAGCAAGAAGGTAGCTGCCTTCTTCGTAGCGATTTCCAGTTAATGGCGCCACCAATGGCCATCACCACCGCCACCCTGGTGCTCCTCGTCGCCTCCCTCCTCGCGCCCAGCGCCCTCGGCTCCCGCTCAGGCCCATCCTCGCACCACGGCCACGGCGGCCACGCCAAGCACTCCCCGCCGCCGTCGCCGCCGCCCGCGCCAGCCGCCCCGGTGGCCGCGGCGCTGGTCCGCACCACCTGCAACTCCACCGCCTACTACGACCTCTGCGTGGCCGCGCTCGCCGCGGACCCCTCCAGCACCACCGCCGACGTGCGCGGCCTCTCGGCCATCGCCGTCTCCGCGGCCGCCTCCAACGCGTCGGCCTCCGCGGCCGCGCTCGGCGCCAACGTGACCGCGCAGGGCGGCGCCGCCGTCGACGGCACCGTGCAGGCGCTGCTCCGGACCTGCTCCGCCAAGTACGGCGAGGCGCGGGACGCGCTGGCCGCCGCGAGGGGCTCCATCGCGCAGCAGGACTACGACTACGCCGCCGTCTACGTCAGCGCCGCCGCGGAGTACCCGCAGGTGTGCAAGGCGCTGTTCCGGCGCCAGAGGCCCGGGGCGTACCCGGCCGACCTCGCCGCCAGGGAGGAGGCGCTCAAGCAGCTTTGCTCCGTCTCTCTCGACATCATCTCCCTCCTGAGCGCCACCAGCTGAAGCAAGCTGCTACGAACCAATATACTATGACCGATGCCTACTGGCTACTGCGCACAAGCTAGTATTTCGTAAATTAATTAAGGATGTAACCTCAAGTACGTATAGTTGTAACTAGTGTAGCGTACGTGTAATGACACGTGCTAAGTCTCCTTACGTTTTTGCTACTAGTATACTAAGTGCAGTGTACTCAGTTAACTACTAATAATATGGATGAGATATTTGTTGAATTCTGGTATACTTGATCACGTTTGATTTGGGGACTAAAATAGTTCAAAAAAAGTACAAATAACAGTATGGAGCAGGACTACCTATTTATTTATTTTACTTTTCATAATAATTAGATCTTTGAACTTTTTCTAAAATCCATTCACCTACTTAGAGCCTGTTCGACAGCCCTCCACTCTTTGGGCCTGTTCGGCGCCCCTCCGCTCCACACTCTCGCTCCTGGAGCTGGCGGAGCGCAAGTTAAAAATCCCGGAGCGGCAGAACAGGTGCTCCGCAGATCCTCAAATTTGGCGGAGCTAGTGGATTGCCGAACAGCTCCTTCACTTCCCAACTCTCAACTCCATGTAGATACGAAGCGCGCGGAACATCACTTTGGCAACTCTAAGAAAATAGTCTGCGGGTCGCTCCGCTCCGCTTCGAGGAAAGAGCCGAAGCTAACTCGTTCGGTGCCACTCCATGGGTTGCCGAACAGAGTCTTAGTTTCAATCCACAGTACTTTATTGTGTGCAATGTTACCAACATGTACCTATCGTCTCCCAGAAAAAAAAACATGTATCTATCGGCTTGGTCCGATGATACTAGTGCAGATGCATGCCTACATCGGGGTGATACGTCCACTGATATGCTTGGCGTGGTTGCCAATCTTCATCGTACGCGACGGTCTACTATTACAGATAATACGGTGGCTGGATTTCTTGACGTTGTACAAGTTCAGATGCAGGTTCGACAAGAATTTTGAGTCATATGGTCGTATTATTATGTCCCCTCTGTCTAGGGTCGTTTTTTGTGTGTATGAGTTCAAATACACTATATCTGGTCATATCCAATGTTCTACTAATCTAATATAAACAAAATTTGAGTAAATAAACATGTATCTATCTGCATATTGTCCATGTTTTAAAATATAGTGACTAATATTTTGTCCCATCAAGACAAGTCTTTAACCAATATTTACCCCGTTAATAAGTGGCTTGCATAGTATAAAATCACAATCATGATAAATCTAGTGACATCAATTGCATGTCACACGAACTACAAATTAACAAAGCAACTGTTGATCAAAATTTTGTCTTATTGAAACAAAATATGCCTTGATTGATTGCAACTTTGAACTTGACGATGGTGCAAAACTAAGTTTATTGATGACATGTGTTGAATTCTAGTACTTGATCGTGTTTATTTGGGAAGTTGAATACTTCATGAGCATCACTTTTTTCAATTTTCATAATAGTTAGATATCTAAAGTTCTCAGAAATTTCATCTAAAATTAGATCACTTAGTAATATGGATCAGGAGGAGTAACCTTTGTGAATCAGATGTATATAGAGTATAGACACGTTTTTGTTGGGAAACGTAGCATGCAATTTAAAAAAAATCTACGCTCACGCAAGATCTATCTAAGAGATGCATAGCAACGAGAGGGGGAGAGTGTGTCTACGTACCCTCGTAGACCGAAAGCGGAAGCGTTTGACAACGCGGTTGATGTAGTCGAACTTCTTCTCGTTCCGAACGATCAAGCACCGAACATACGGCACCTCCGAGTTCTGCACACGTTCAGCTCGATGACGTCCCTCGAACTCTTGATCCAGCAGAGTGTCGAGGAAGTAGATGAGTTCCGTCAGCACAACGGCGTGGTGACGGTGATGGTGAAGTGATCCGCGCAGGGCTTCGCCTAAGCGCCGAGAGAATATGACCGAGGGTGTAATCTGTGGAGGGGGCGCCGCACACGGCTAACAGTTGTTGGTGTGTGTTCTAGGCGCCCCCTCCCCATGTATATATAGGTGGGAGGGGGAGGGGAGCAGCCATGGGGCGCCCTAAGTAGGAGGAATCCTACTTGGGGTCCTATCCCAATTCGGTCCCCCCTCCCCCCTTCCTTATTTACCGGAGGGGGAAGGAAAGAGGAGGGAGGAGGGAAGGAAGGGGATGCTGAATCCCTCCCCTTCCTTCTCTCTTCCCCTCTTTCCTTCTCCTCTGGTGCGGCCCATATGGGGGGCGCAGCAGCCCCTGCTGGCTGCTGTGTTTCCCCTCTTGGCCCATTAGGCCCATATCTTTTCCCGGGGTACCCGGAACCCCTTCCGGTGACCCGATATGTACCCGGTACCCTCCGGAACACTTCCGGTGTCCGAATACCATCGTCCTATATATCAATCTTTACCTCTCGGCCATTTCGAGACTCCTCATCATGTCCGTGATCTCATCCGGGACTCCGAACAACATTCGGTCACCAAATCACATAACTCATATAATACTAAATCATCATCGAACGTTAAGCGTGCGGACCCTACGGGTTCGAGAACTATGTAGACATGACCGAGACACTTCTCCGGTCAATAACCAATAGCGGAACCTGGATGCTCATATTGGCTCCGACATATTCTACGAAGATCTTTATCGGTCGAACCATTATAACAACATACGTTATTCCCTTTGTCCATTGGTATGTTACTTGCCCGAGATTCGATCGTCGGTATCTTCATACCTAGTTCAATCTCGTTACCGGCAAGTCTCTTTACTCGTTCCGTAATACATCATCCTGTGACTAAGTCACTTTGCTTGCAAGGCTTCTTATGATGTGCATTACCGAGAGGGCCGAGATACCTCTCCGATACTCGGAGTGACAAATCCTAATCTCGATCTATGCCAACCCAACAGACACCTTCAGAGATACCTGTAGAGCATCTTTTTAATCACCCAGTTACGTTGTGACGTTTGATAGCACACAAGACATTCCTCCGGTATCCGGGAGTTGCATAATCTCATAGTTGAAGGAATATGTATTTGACATGAAGAAAGCAGTAGCAATAAAACTGAACGATCATTATGCTAAGCTAATGGATGGGTCTTGTCCATCACATCATTCTCCTAATGATGTGATCCCGTTATCAAATGACAACTCATGTCAATGGTTAGAAAACCTTAACCATCTTTGATCAACGAGCTAGTCAAGTAGAGGCTCACTAGGGACACAGTGTTTGTCTATGTATTCACACATGTATTTAGGTTTCCGATCAATACAATTCTAGCATGAATAACAAACATTTATCATGAATAAGGAAATATAAAATAACAACTTTATTATTGCCTCCAGGGCATATTTTCTTCAGTCTCCCACTTGCACTAGAGTCAATAATCTAGATTACATTGTAATGATTCTAACACCCATGGAGTCTTGGTGCTGATCATGTTTTGCTCGTGGAAGAGGCTTAGTCAACGGGTCTGCTACATTCAGATCCGTATGTATTTTGCAAATATCTATGTCTCCCTCCTTGACTTGATCACGGATGGAGTTGAAGCGTCTCTTGATGTGTTTGGTTCTTTTGTGAAATCTGGATTCCTTCGCTAAGGCAATTGCTCCAGTATTGTCACAAAAGATTTTCATTGGACCCGATGCACTAGGTATTACACCTAGATCGGATATGAACTCCTTCATCCAGACTCCTTCATTTGCTGCTTCCGAAGCAGCTATGTACTCCGCTTCACACGTAGATCCCGCCACGACGCTCTGCTTGGAACTGCACCAACTGACAGCTCCACCATTCAATATAAATACGTATCCGATTTGTGACTTAGAGTCATCCAGATCAGTGTCAAAACTAGCATCGACGTAACCATTTACGACGAGCTATTTGTCACCTCCATAAACGAGAAACATATCCTTAGTCCTTTTCAGGTACTTCAGGATGTTTTTGACCGATGTCCAGTGATCCACTCCTGGATTACTTTGGTACCTCCCTGCCAAACTTATGGCAAGGCACACATCAGGTCTGGTACACAGCATAGCATACATGATAGAACCTATGGCTGAAGCATAGGGAATGACTTTCATTTTCTCTCTATCTTCTGCAGTGGTCGGGCATTGAGTCTTACCCAACTTCACACCTTGCAACACAGGCAAGAACCCTTTCTTTGACTGATCCATTTTGAACTTCTTCAAAACTTTATCAAGGTATGTACTTTGTGAAAGTCCTATTAACCGTCTCGATCTATCCCTATAGATCTTGATGCCTAATATATAAGCAGCTTCACCGAGGTCTTTCATTGAAAAACTCTTATTCAAGTATCCTTTTATGCTATTCAGAAATTCTACATCATTTCCAATCAACAATATGTCATCCACATATAATATTAGAAATGCTACAGAGCTCCCACTCACTTTCTTGTAAATACAGGCTTCTCCGAAAGTCTGTATAAAACCATATGCTTTGATCACCTCATCAAAGCGTATATTCCAACTCCGAGATGCTTGCACCAGTCCATAGATGGATCGCTGGAGCTTGCACACTTTGTTAGCACCTTTAGGATCGACAAAACCTTCTGGTTGCATCATATACAACTCTTCTTTAAGAAATCCATTAAGGAATGCAGTTTTGACGTCCATTTGCCAGATTTCATAATCATAAAATCCGGCAATTGCTAACATGATTTGGACGGACTTAAGCATCGCTACGGGTGAGAAAGTCTCATCGTAGTCAACTCCTTGAACTTGTCGAAAACCTTTTGCGACAAGTCGAGCTTTGTAGATAGTAACATTACCATCGGCGTCAGTCTTCTTCTTGAAGATCCATTTATTCTCTATGGCTCGCCAATCATCGGGCAAGTCCACCAAAGTCCACACTTTGTTCTCATACATGGATCCTATCTCAGATTTCATGGCCTCAAGCCATCTGTCGGAATCTGGGCTCATCATATTAAATAATTCGTAACTCCGATGAAAATAATTTATATATGAAACTTGCTCAGAATTTCGATACGAACCCGGATACGCCCTCCGTATTCCCGTCAGATGCCCGTAGCTATATGAACATTGAAATTTTAGACCGATTTTGATAAATGAATAGTGCCCAACGTTGATTAAATAAATCCGGTTAAATTCCTAAATTAACTAAATCATTTAGTTAGGCAGTAGAACACCCCGGCATATCATTTAGGCATGTCATACATATTGTTTGCATTATTGCCGTGAATTTATTGTTTCTCTCCCCCTCCTTCTCTCTCGATAGACGCCGAGACCGACGACGCGGCACCTGGGTACGACTACACTACCGATGAGCAGCCCGTTGACGACCTCTCTCTCTTGCCAGAGCAACCAGGCAAGCCCCCCCCCCCTTGAGCATCCAGATATCGCCCATTCCATTTCTCCTGCTTGCATTAGATTTTGCTACTGTTAAGTGTTGTTCCTATTCTGATGCATAGCCTGCTGTTGTAACCTGTTCTTTGTTACCTTACCTGCCTATGATAAACTGTTTAGTATAGGTTGGTAGTGAACCAACAGTGACCCCACCACCTTTCCCTTGTTGCCCCTGCTTGATCATCGACGACTCGATCAACATGATCGTCGATCAGAGACCGACACCTCACTTCACACCCCCTTTAGTTGTACGACTCTGCATAGCTACTCTCGAGTGCCGAGGGTGATACCTCGTAACGCACTCCTGATGAATACTCTGCAGCGTAGCTGTTCGGTCGTGGTCATCGAGGGTGATTCCTCCTTCTCCACTTCCGATACGACTCTGTCGTGCAACCCCTCAGTGTGAACCTCGAGGGTGATACCTCATACGTTCACCCTGATGATTTCATCGAGTGGAATCCGCCGAGGGTGAATCCTCGGGTTTCCCCCTTGATGTTATGACCACACGGTTACTTTGACCTTGTTACAGGCGAGTCCACCCTGGTGGGTACCCGCTGGGGATCTATGTTGTCGAGTGTGCCGGAAGGGCACTCGAGTGTGATATTGTGGCGGAGCTTCAGAGACTCTGACTGTCTTCGCGTGATACTAAATGAGCCTATTGGATTTGGGTGTGTGATCTGAGTGGGTCGACGTGCCCTATACGCACTACCACCACGCGGGATTATGGTTATGGGGCCCTCTACGTCGTATGTTTCTCCCGAAAGCTCATCAGACGTCACGATTCACCGTGCGGGCTGATCACCGGGATTGGGCTGGATACTTCACTAACGAGTTCAGTGTCGCGCCTGCACCCCGGCCAGCCACGCAACGCGCAGGGTGCCCAGGGCGATGGCCCAAGACCTCTGGGTGCATAGGTTAGTCCGGCGTGCTGACCTCTCTACTGAGCCTAGGTAGGGTGTTGCTTCGTGTTGATCTTCCGAGGACGGGCATTACCCAGCAAGTGTGTCCGGCCAGAGTTGATCGAGCGTGTTGGGTAACAGTAGTGCACCCCTACAGGGATGAATGATCTATCGATAGCCGGTCCTACGGTAAAGGACGCTTAGTTTGTGTATCCCGATCTACTACTTGAACTGGATACTTGTTACTTAATTGAAGCTTCGGGATCGCTTTCTCGCTGGGAGTCAAGGAAGGATCTCTAGGCTTGCTTCAACATGTTTGCTAAATAAAATGCTATTCTTCTCTCTTCTATTGCTGCAAGATGATGGCTTCGTGAAGATGCTAGTCTTCGATAGGACTAGGCCTTCTTTCTATTTCTGGCATTTCTGCAGCCCAGTCCACATATACAGCCTTTCTCCTTTGATTATGTTGCATATGTAGTATAGATCCTTGCTTGCTGAGTACTTCGGATGAGTACTCACGGTTGCTTTACTTTCTCTTTTCCCCATACCCCACCTTGATGATACATCAGACGATGGAGTCCAGGAGCCAGATGCCACCTCAGGAGCTTACTACCAGGAGGGTCCAGAGGGCACTTACTACTGGATCGAGCCAGCCGACCAGGAGTAGGATCGGAAGCTCCTAGGCAGGAGGCCAACGCCTTTCGATCTAGTGTCGCTGTTTGTGCTAGCCTTCTTAAGGCAAAACTTGTCTAACTATGTCTGTACTCAGATAATATTTGTATGACTGACTTATGTATTCGGATCTTCGAATCCCTGGTCTGTAATATTGTGGATCTCCGTTAATTTGTGTTACAGTTGTGTTGTGATATCTTCCCGTGAGTCCCTGTGCTTGATCGTGCATGTTTGCGTGTATGATTAGTGCACGATTGAGCCAGGGGTGCCACAAGTTGGTATCAGAGCCGACTGCCTGTAGGAAGCCCCCCTCCAAATTCCTTGGCCGAAGTTGAGTCTAGAAACCGAAAAGCTAATTTACTAACTTGGCTGTGTGGCTTACGGGCCCACGTTGCCAACTAGGTGGTATTAGGATCTTTTATTCCTCGTCTATACTCTGGGACTCTGATCTCTCTTCTATTCGGGTTAAATAAAGTTTACTAACACCGACACTTAGGATCTCGTAAATTCTGTCTACCCGGAGAGCTGGATATCTGTGCGATTTCCCTGTCATTGATCTGATTAGTCTGATAATCATTTTCCTTTCCATTGTTTTGTTTAACCTTTCTCTCCGAGTTGTGTTAAACTTCTCATTGTCGTTTGACAACCCTGAATTTCCTCTGTTTCAGATGGATCGTTTGTTTCCACCACGTCCTACGACACAGCTTGTGCTTCGCACTTGGGCTCGTGATGCCCCTGGGTTTCCAGCTGTCCTGATCGCTCTCATGACCAGACTTGGCTACCGCTGGTACCCTGAGTACATGGTCTACGAGGATTACCGCGAGTTTAATCAGGAGCAGTACCATGCTGATGTTCGTATCTATGATCGGCAAAATGACTCAGACACCGAGCTGCACCTTTTCCACGGTATCGGCGTGACGATTGAGATGGCAGTACATGATGCCACCTACTCTGCTGTCGCACGTCTCCGAGGACAGTTCAGCGATATCTTGGATGACTCTGAGTTTTGATACATTCCGTATGCCCTTGCTGGAGATGCTACTGGATAATACACAGCTATCTGTGCCCCGTACGAGCATCGCCGATACGACCCGCGCGTTCTGATTCAGTGCACTCAGGCTCTGGATCGCACTGTTCGGGCTCTTGCCGTCGAGTTGGTTGCCACTCGAGCACGTCTCTACGATGCTATGACGCAGTTGCTACCCGCTGTTCGCGCAGGGATACATCTGGAGCACATCCTTTACCCACGCAGGACTTAGATGTATGCTGGTATTGATTGGTCTGCTGTTGGAGGTCACACACCTACACGTGGACCTCTTCTTACAGCTCGAGACCGGGTTCTGCATCAGAGTGCACATGGAGCACAGGATCCTACCGCGACGAACATTCGTCGTCCGCACTCGCAGTTACCCCATTACAGTGGTTTTCTCCGACATTGATGTAGCCTTTGCTATGTCTTGTTGTGTACTTCCTTATTGCGTGCCTGCGCGCCACCTAGTATGTCTAGCTTTTAATTTGTGCCGTTATGCTGTCCGCATGTACCCGACTTTGTGTATGGATCTGTATGTCTTAATCGACTACTGTTATGTATCTGATACACTGCTTAAAGTATTGTCGTGTTACATCATGCTTGTCGCTAAACGCTCGCCATTGCTTTTACTAAACTACCCCCTATTGATACTTAGCAGGATGGTTAGACCAGGTGGTCGTGGTCGTGGTACCCCTGAACGTCCACCACCGCCAGACTATATGGCAGCTATGATGCAACAATTCGAGCTCAACCGCCAGTTCATGACTGGAATTATGGCTCAGTTTTCGCATCAGAACAACCAGAACCAGAACCCACCTTCAATAATTCTGCCGGAGTTTATGCGGCTTAACCCTACTCACTTCCGCAACTCTGACAAGCCACTGGATGCTGATGACTGGCTTCGCGACATCACTCACGAGATGGAGTCTTGCTAATGTCGCCCCTGCCAACTTCATCACCTTCGCGTCCTTTTTCTTAAAAGGGCCCGCTGCTCAATGGTGGGACACACACAAGCGTTCACTGCCTGCTGGAACAGTCATTATCTGGTATGAGTTCCAGGCTGCTTTCCGTACACGTTACATCCCTCAGGCAATTATGGAACGCATGAAGACCCAGTTCCGCAAACTCACTCAGGGCAACAAGACTGTCGAAGCTTATCAGCGGGAATTTCTTGACCTCTCCCGCTATGCTGAAGAAGACATCCCCACAGATGCCCGTAGACAAGAGAAGTTCCGTAATGGACTCCACCCAGACCTCAAGCTTGCACTTGCTGCTCAAGACTTCAACGACTTTTCAACTCTAGTGAACAAGGCTATCCTTGTTGAGACCGCTCAGATGGAACACAAGGACTCGCAGAAGCGCTATCGTGATGCTGGCTCATCTTCGGGCTCAGAACAGAAGCGTAAAGTTTGGATTCCCAACAATGCGTTCCGTCCAAATACCTCTGTGCCAAAGAACAACTATGCTGCACCACATCTGCCTCCTCCGCCACCGAGGCAGCCAAAAGCTCAAGCTATTCAAAACAATGCTCCTCTTCGTCCTGAAGATGGTCTGTGCTTCAAGTGCCGCAAACCAGGTCACCAGGCTAAAGACTGCCGCCAGACTCAGAATCAGTTGGCTTTTCCTCGTACTGGCCGTGGCAATAATCGTGGCAACAATCAGACCCGCAACTATAATACTGGGTCTGCTGCACATGGTCATGGACACGCTTACAACATTGATATTGAAGAAGTCCAGGATCAACCTGCTACTGTGATGGGTACCCTTCTTGTTAACTCAGTACCTGCTTCTGTATTATTTGATTCAGGAGCATCGCATTCATTCATGTCTGAAGCATTTGCATTATCTCATGACATTGCATTCGAAAAGATGAACCTGCCAGTAGTTGTCTGCACCCCTGGAGGCCAATGTCAAACCACCATGATGGCACACAATGTCCCTGTTGAAATCGAGGGATTTGAATTCCTGGCTTCACCTATTATCCTGAAGTCTTCCACCATAGACCTCATACTCGGAATGGATTGGTTGAAAGCTCACATTGCTTCGATCAATTGTGCCACTAAAGTTATCCAACTTCTTCACCCCACCGATGAGATAGTGAATTATACCGCCCGCATTACTCGAGATGCTGAAGCTCAGATATATGCTCTGAATGCTTTGAACGCTTCACCTCTGGAAGGAATCGAGAACGTTCCTGTCGTTCGAGATTTTCCAGACGTCTTTCCCGAAGAACTTCCAGGCATACCCCCGGCTAGGGCAGTCGAGTTTGTCATTGACTTGAAGCCTGGCACTGTCCCTATTGCGAAACGTCCTTATAAGGTGCCTTCGCACCACCTACTCGAGCTTAAGGAAGAAATCGACAAGTCACTTAAGAGTGGTTTCATCCACCCCAGTTCCTCTGCTTGGGGAGCACCTTCACTCTTCGTTAAGAAGAAGGATGGAACTAACCGTTTGGTTCAGGATTACCGGCCCATTAACCAAGCCACAATCCAGAATAAATACCCACTGCCCCAGATCAATGATCTTTATGATCAACTTGCTGGATCATCGGTGTTCTCTAAACTCGACTTGAGGTTGGGTTATCACCAGATCCATGTCCGTGAAGAAGATATTCCCAAGACTGCATTCGTCACTCGTTATGGCTCCTATGAATACACAGTCATGTCATTTGGCCTAACGAATGCCCCAGCTACATTCTCCCGTCTGATGAATTATATATTCATGGATTACCTCGACAAGTTCGTCGTGGTATATCTAGATGATATTCTGGTCTATTCTAAGAATAAAGAAGAACATGCTGAACACCTCCGTCTGGTACTGGAGAGGCTTCGAGAACACCAGTTGTATGCCAAGTATTCCAAATGTGAATTTTGGCTTTCTGAAGTAACTTACCTTGGACATGTGATTTCCAAGGATGGCATTGCTGTTAACCCCGAACGAGTTCAGGCTATTCTTGATTGGACTCCCCCGAAGAATGTTAAGCAAGTCAGAAGTTTTCTCAGACTTGCTAGTTATTGCCGTCGATTCGTTGAGAACTTTTCCAAGATTGCTAAACCATTGACAAATCTGCTTCACAAAGGTGTTAAATTTGAGTGGACAGAAAAATGTCAAGAAAGCTTTCAGACACTAAAAGATAAACTGACATCTGCCCCAGTATTAGCACCCCCCGGATTCCCAAAAGGATTTCGTGATATACTGTGATGCCTCCCGTCAAGGATTAGGCTGTGTCCTAATGCAAGAACGCAAGGTGATTGCTTATGCCTCCCGACAATTGCGTCCTCATGAAGAAAATTATCCCGTGCATGATCTTGAACTTTCTGCGGTTATTTATGCCCTGAAGCTATGGCGACATTACCTTCTCGGTAATCGTTGCGAGATATACACGGATCACCAAAGTTTGAAGTATTTATATACTCAACCAGATCTGAACCTTCGTCAACAAAGATGGCTCGAAACAATTGCCGACTATGATATGAATATCTCATACACCCCTGGCAAGGCTAATGTAATGGCCGATGCTTTGAGTCGCAAGGCTTATAGCAACAATCTTATGGTTCAGGAAACACAACCTCTTCTCCACGAAGAGCTTCGCAAATTGAACCTCCATATTGTTCCACGGGGTTATCTCAATACCCTGGTTGTTGAACCAGATTTAGAGCACAGCATTAAGATTATACAAAAGTATGACACTGAAGTTGAAAGGATCAAGCGATACCTCGAAAAAGGAAAGCCGTCGGAATTCCATCTTGATAAGGATGGGATCCTATTTTT
Source organism: Thinopyrum elongatum (assembly GCA_011799875.1). Classification (NCBI taxonomy): domain Eukaryota; kingdom Viridiplantae; phylum Streptophyta; class Magnoliopsida; order Poales; family Poaceae; genus Thinopyrum; species Thinopyrum elongatum. Next base: position 451,414,124 of record CM022303.1, read on the forward strand.
CCAACACCGTCTCTTCGTACCCAAGTTCAAGGATGAGAGGGAACACGTTATGAAAGAAGCTCATGACACTCCTCTGTCTATTCACCCTGGTAGCACAAAGATGTACCGTGACATTTGTCAGAGATACTGGTGGTCTAATATGAAGCGAGCCATTGCTCGTTATGTTTCTGAGTGTGACGTTTGTCGCCGCATTAAAGCAGAACATCAAAGGCCTACTGGAACTCTGCAACCCCTTGAAATTCCTGAATGGAAATGGGACAAGGTCCAAATGGATTTCATTACTGGTTTTCCCAGATCTCAGAAGGGTCATGATGCTATTTTTGTCGTCATTGACCGATTCTCCAAGGTTGCTCACTTTCTGCCAGTTAAGGAGACAATCACTGCTAGCCAGTTAGCAAACTTGTATGTTTCCCGAATTGTGTCACTCCATGGTGTTCCGTTGGAGATCAGTTCTGATCGTGGCAGCCTCTTCACCTCCAGATTCTGGAATAGTTTCCAAGAAGCTATGGGAACTCATCTGTCTTTCAGCACCGCTTTTCACCCTCAGTCTCAGGGTCAAGTTGAACGAGTTAATCAAGTGCTCGAAGATATGCTTCGAGCTTGCGTCATCTCCTTCGGTAAGAAATGGGAGGAATCTCTCCCGTATGCCGAATTCTCTTACAACAATAGCTATCAGGCTAGTCTGAAGATGGCACCGTTTGAAGTTCTTTACGGACGTAAGTGTCGAACCCCTCTGAATTGGTCAGAAACTGGGGAACGCTCACTCATCGGACCGGACATTATTCAGCAAGCTGAAGAACAAGTCCGCATTGTCCGTGAACATTTGAAATCTGCTCAGTCTCGTCAGAAGAGCAACTATGACCGAAAGCACCAGGAAATGGTCTATCAACCTAGCGAACAAGCTTACCTCCGCGTCACTCCGTTGAAAGGCACTCATCGGTTTGGAATCAAAGGCAAGTTAGCTCCTCGCTACATTGGCCCGTTCCGTATTCTTGCCCGTCGAGGAGAGGTGGCATATCAATTGCAATTGCCGCCAAATCTTTCACAAGTACATGATGTCTTTCATGTATCCCAACTCCGTCGCTGCTTCAAGGATCCTATTCGAGCTGTGGATCATGAAATGCTTGAATTACGGGAAGATCTGTCTTATCCAGAACATCCCATCCATATTCTTGATCAAGCTGAGCGCCGAACTCGTCAGAAGGCAATCAAATTCCTTAAAGTTCAGTGGTCGAATCATTCTGAAGATGAAGCCACTTGGGAACGCGAGGATCGTCTTCGCGAAGAATACCCCACTTTCTTTCAGTCTTCCTCTTAATTCTCGGGACGAGAATTCTTGATAGATGAGGAGAATTGTAACACCCCATGTCATTAGCCACAGTAATCACTTTTGATAATGACAAGTCGGCATGATTAACAGTGCATAATCATCATTAGCATCATATTGCATTTCAACTCCTAACTCAAATTCAAATTTAAATGAGAGTGGAAAATAAAAGTTGTTCAACATAGAAACTAAAATGTTCAATAAATAGCAAATATTGCGGAGGCTATTCTAAAATTGTAACCAACAATTAATAAATTAATTAGGTGGCTCTAACATTACCAAAACAGCAAGGACTAATGCATTTTATTAATTATAAAAATTGTGTGAACTCAAATTGTCTCCAAACCAATTTTTGGTAGTAGTAGAGGATGCCTAGTAATTATTGGAGCAAGTGCCATGTTTTACAAAAATCATATTGTGGCCTAACTAATTACAAAACAGGAGATAAGAATAAATAAAAGAAAAAGAGAAAAGAAAATAAGAAAATAAGAAAAACAAAAAAAAGAGAAACCCCCCTGGCCCAACTGGGCCAGCCCAGCCCAGCCGGCGGCCCACGCCGCCCCCGCCCCCGCCCCCTATATGGCCTCCCCCAGGAGGCCACCGAAACCCTAATCCCCTCCCCACGATCCCCACTCCCCCCTTCCCCGATCCATTTCTGGATCGGGATCGCCCGACGTCGCGCTCGACGCCGCCGCCTCGTCCCCGACGCCACCCCTCGCCGGACCCCGCCGCCGTCCTCCTCGTCCTCCCCCTCATCGGCTCCACCGAGCCTCGTCGTCCCTCTCCTCTGCAACGAACGGTGAGGCCACGGCCTCCGTCGCCCCGCCCCCCACCCCTCTCTCCCCTCGTCAACACCGGCTCGCCGCAACCCCGCCGATGCGCGCGCGCTCGCACACCCCCGAGCCCCCGCCCTCCCTCCCCTCTCTCTCTTCACCCCCCGCCGCCTCCCCGCCGCCCCTCTCTCTGCTCCGTCCCCCCTCCTCTCCCCCCTCCTCACCTTTCCACTCTCCCCTCCCTCTTTGCTTGCTTTTACCTCTCCTCCTTCTTCCTAGGTCTCCCGTCTCTCCCTCCTCCCCTCCCTCTCCCTCTTCCCTCTCGTGCTCTCCTTTCCTCTCTCCCCTCCCTCTCCTCCCTCTTCTTGTCCTGGCCTCGTAGGTACGCCTGCCTGCGCTCTCCTCTCTCGCCCTCCCTCCTTCCTCCATTCTTCTCCTCCTCCCTCCCGCTGCTCCCCTCTCCCTCGCTCCTCCCCTGCGTCCTTCTTTTTCCTCGCCCCGATCGCGGGCGGCCCCTCCGCAGCCCTTTTGGCCTCAGGGCCACTGACGAATGGGCCAGTGCCCCCCAGGCCCAATGACATGTGGGGCCCAGCCCCAGAACATTTTAAAATAAATGAAATGAAAATGAAAATTATTAAAATTAATAATTAATTAATTAATTAGTGATTAATTAATTTAATTAATCCTGATTAGGTTAATCTAATTTATTTAATTAGTTTAATTAATAGTAATTAATTAGTTAAACCCTAATAACTGATCAGTCAATGACAGGTGGACCCCCACCTGTCAGGTTGACGTCTGACGTCAGGATGACGTCACCATACACTGTTTCATATAATGTTTAATTTAAATAAATAATTGAATTTCAGAAATTAATAAAAACTTTTAAAATCATATAAATAATCTGTAACTCCGATGAAAATAATTTATATATAAACTTGCTCAGAATTTCGATACGAACCCGAGATCGCCCTCCGTATTCCCGTCAGATGCCCGTAGCTATATGAACGTTGAACTTTTAGACCGATTTTGATAAATGAATAGTGCCCAATGTTGATTAAATAAATCCGGTTAAATTCCAAATTAAACTAATCATTTAGTTAGGCAGTAGAACACCCCGGCATATCATTTAGGCATGTCATACATATTGTTTGCATTATTGCCGTGAATTTATTGTTTCTCTCCCCTCCTTCTCTCTCGATAGACGCCGAGACCAACGACGCGGCACCTGGGTACGACTACCTACACTCCGCGAGCAGCCCATTGACGACCTCTCTCTCTTCCCAGAGCAACCAGGCAAGCCCCCCCTTGAGCATCCAGATATCGCCCATTCCATTTCTCCTGCTTGCATTGATTTTGCTACTGTTAAGTGTTGTTCCTATTCTGATGCATAGCCTGCTGTTGTAACCTTTTCTTTGTTACCTACCTGCCTATGATAAACTGTTTAGTATAGGTTGGTAGTGAACCATCAGTGACCCCACCACCTTTCCCTTGCTGCCCCTGCTTGATCATCGACGACTCGATCAACGTGATCGTCGATCAGAGACCGACACCTCACTTCAACCCCACTTTAGTTGTAACGACTCTGCATAGCTACTCTCGAGTGACGAGGGTGATACCTCATAACGCACTCCTGATGAATACTCTACAGCGTAGCTGTTCGGTCGTGGTCATCGAGGTGATTCCTCCTTCTCCACTTCCGATACGACTCCGTCGTGCAACCCCTCGTGTGAACCTCGAGGGTGATACCTCATATGTTCACCCTGATGATTTCATCGAGTGGAATCTGTCGAGGGTGAATCCTCGGGTTTCCCCCTTGATGTTATGACCACACGGTTTACTTTGACCTTGTTACAGGCGGGTCCCCCTGGTGGGTACCTGCTGGGGATCTATTTTGTCGAGTGTGCCGGAAGGGCACTCGAGTGTGATATTGTGGCGG
>CM022303.1:454418187-454577100 GCA_011799875.1 Thinopyrum elongatum
TGCTTATTGTTGGGGACATTCATATCCCCATTGAGGTAACTTAATGATTTACGAAAGTTCTTCGGTTTCATGCTAATCGAAAGTGGTTGTTAATAAGACTTGATCAACCTTATTAATTGATCATTTTTGAGAGGTATGAAGTTGATGAATTTTGTAACCACTACCTTCTGTCCCTACCTTTTGATTTCTGTTTTTATTAGTTAAATAAAACAAAATGCCATGTTTTGTCTGTTTTCTGAATTTTCCGTGCAATAAAAAAATGACCCAAAAATAAAAGTTCTCAGAATGCCATGAAAATTTAATACGATTTTTTTTCCGAATATGTAAGAATTTTTGGTGCAAATAACATCAGAGGGAGGTGCTCCAGGTGGGCACAACCCACCTGGGCACGCCAGGACCCCCATGCACGCCCTGGTGGGTTGTGGTCCCCACGTGGGCCCCCTCACTTATCTCTTCATCCCACATCATCACCTACCTCCAGAAAAAAATCACCATTGCTCTCTCTCTCCCGTGTTCTTGCTCCCGAACCCGTGGATTTCGATCTCTTTGCTTGAAGCTCCATTTCCGAAACTGTTTCGGGGGATTGTTGCTTGGGATGTGACTCCTCCGTTGGTCCAATTAGTTTTTGCTTTAGTGGTTTATATTTTGAATAATTAGTTACTCTTGGTGCTGCTGTAGATGAGCTTGCATGTTGAATTCTTAGAGTTCTAAGTAGTTTGAATGCTTGGTATGGCCTCTATGCACCCCTATGAGTAGTTGCTACCAATCTTGTGAAGTTTTGTTGAGAAAAATTTTGTGGACTAAAATTTCAGAATTTTGTTCATAGGAAAAAGATGAGTATCTTTAGGAAGTTTGCTTCCAAGAAGAACTCCAAGGGAGTTATTGGGGAGTCATCTGATAGTGATCTCCATACCCGGAGAATGGCGGAGGTACGGCCATGCGAATGGCCGCATAACCCGTTCATGGAAGGGGCCAGAATCCTTCAGGAGTTTGCACAATATGCTGCTAATGCCGGCCTCACCAAATTCATCGCAGCTGAATGTGAATAGTATCATCTCCTCACAAATTCCTTTGTGCAAAGTTTTAATTTCTTGAGTAGGAATAATCCCCCTGAGGTGCAGTTTAACTTATATGCTGAATCCCACCAGATACCGCTTACTGAATTTTGTGATATATGCTTGCTTCCTTCTGATGGTAGTTTAGTAGAGCCTAGGCCCGCGGAGTTTGATGATTTTTACCGCACTCTAACTATGGGAGATGATAGAGGGGTGTCGGCTGTCACTGCCACTAGCTTACACTTTCCGGCTGTACATTATTTTGCTCTATTCATTGCGAAGTGTTTGCTTGCTAGAGAAAAGGTAGGTGCACTCAGTGCACCAGACTTTGCTATTTTATTCCGTGCACTTTACGGCGCCAACACATATAGCTTGGGAGCTATTGTGGCACGTCGCCTCCAAATTAACAAATCCAAGGGAAAAATACATGGTGGTATTTACGCTACTCGCTTGGCGACTCACTTTAACATTCAGTTACGCCAGCATGATTATCCTTTGCTCAAGGTTTACCTAGATCGCGCGGCCATGGAACACCAACAGTTTATTGATAAAGAGAACACTGACATTCCTGTTCCTTATAACCTGGTTTTCAGTGTGGACACTCATGATATTATTCCATTACCTGCACCTTCTTTGTTTGATCCTATTGCCAGGGGCGGATACAGGATTATGCCTGAGGACATCATCGCCTACCGAAAAAACCTAGTTGCTGCACAGGTGGAGCCTCAGCAGTGGGATCCTCAGGTACCCTCTCCTCAGCACTTCAACATAGGACCCCATGGTTTCTTCGAGTGGTGATTACCAAGTTAGGCCAAAAGCCTAAGCTTGGGGGAGTACGTATTTCCACCGACATTACATTCATGTTCACACATTTCATTCCAGTTGTCGGTGTCACACTTTTTCATTATATTATCCAAGTTAGATTTATTTTCTCGCATTCTTTTTGTGTGTTTGAAAAACTTTGAGAAAATCCAAAAACATATTTCCTGCTTCTTTTTGATTTTTCTTTCTAGTGTAATTTGTTGTAGTATTTAAAAAGAAAACCCAAAAAGATTTCCTTTTTCTTCTTTTGCTTGTTGGGAGCTTTCCCGTGTAAATAGTTTTTCTCATTCTTGCTTTTTCCTTTTCTTTTATTTTGTTGTTCAAGAAAAAACCAAAAACTCCAAAAATATTTCAGTGTGTTTCTCTGAATTTCTTCTCTTTTTATTGAGTCATACCGAGGAGGAGACCACGATGAAAATGTTGAGTGGCTCTCATATGCATTATTGTTGATCTAAGAAAGAGCCCATGTTACCTTGTCTTCTCCTTTTGAATAAAATGTTTGCAGATTCCAGCTTAGTCCACGGCTCTCTTGCACTATCATTATTTTCATATCGTTCGGTCGTGCAAGTGAAAGGTAATAATGACGATACTCGATGAACTGGCCGTGGCAGAGAGAAACGGGTATGAACTCGACTTGTTCTGTTTTTGTAAATATGCTTAACCTAGTATCCATGATTCAGCTCATTATGATCAAACATGTTTGCAATGACAATTAGAGATTATAGTTTCTCATGCCATGCATAAGTAGCTAGGAGTGGATAATGATTTATCTTGGATGTCAACATTGAGTTAAAATGATTGTGATGTAGTATGATGATATGGTATCCTCCTCTGAATGTTCGAGTGGCTTGACTTGGCACATGTTCATGCATGTAGTTGAATCAAAACCAACATAGCCTCTATGATATTTATGTTCATGGTGTTCATATCCTACTCATGCTAGTATCCAATGTTACTTATGCATAACGCATGTTCATGACCATTGTTGCTCTCTAGCTGGCCGCTTCTCAACCTATTTGCTAGCCTTCGCCTGTACTAAGTGGGAATTTTGCTTGTGCATCATAAACCTGAAACCCAAGTTATTCCAGATGAGTCCACCATACCTACCTATATACGGTATTACCCTACCGTCCTAAGTAAATTTGCATGTGCCACCTCTAAAAACTTCAAATAAATATCCTTTTTATGTGCTTGGATTGTTCATAGAGCGACAGGAGGTAGTCAATATCTTCCATGCTAAGCGGGTTATTCTCATGATGGGTGTTTATTCACTCGTCCTTGCATGAGAGGGGCGGTAATAGGGATTCCCAGTTCCGAACTCAAAATGCAAATAATTAAACAAAACTCCCCCGGGACTGTTGTTGGTATGGACGGCACCCGTTGTTTCGGACAAGCCGTGAAGTGTGACTGTTGGTGGAGGGGGAGTAAACCTTTACTTTTATCGCTTGGGAACCACCACTAATGTGTTTAGCATGGAAGATACCGATAACTGATGGTCACGAAGTAAACAAGAAGGGTGCATCTCTCAAAATTTCATTTACCTCTGTTTTAAAATTTGAGCTCTGGCACCTCTGCAAATCACTGCTTCCCTCTGCGAAGGGACTATCTATTTACTTTTATGTTATGTTATCACCTTCTCAAATAAGCGCCAGAACCTGAGAGCATTGTTGTCATGCTCATGCATTGTGTATAGCTAATGTTGGGTGCATCATGACTGGATCTTTTCTACCATGAATTACAATGTTTTGTCACTGCTCGGACTTTGGAGGTGCTCTGCATTTATGTTTTGCAGTCTCAGAAAGGGCTAGCGAGATACCACTATTGTCATATTATATCATGGTTGTTTTGATAACGTGTTGTTGTTTGAGATATCTTATTATTGCTCGCTAGCTGATTATGTCATTGATATGAATTAATATAATCTTTAAGAGTTATTGTCGACATGGTTAGTTATAATCTTTGCTGAAAACCTGGGTGCTAGTTAAGCTTATTTATGCAAACAAGAGCAAAAGAGTCCATAAAAGTTTTTCTTTTTCACTTTCAGTTTATCAACTGAATTGCTTGAGGACAAGCAAAGGTTTAAGCTTGGGGGAGTTGATACGTCTCCGTCGTATCTACTTTTCCTAACGCTTTTCCTCTTGTTTTGGACTCTAATTTGCATGATTTGAATGAAACTAACCCGGACTGACGCTGTTTTCAGCAGAACTACCATGGTGTTGTTTTTGTGCAGAAATAAAAGTTCTCGGAATGGAATGAAACTTTGCGAGGAATTTTTATACAATAAAAGAAAAATACTGGAGCCAAGAACCACCGGAGGGGGGCACCTGGGTGGGCACAACCCACCAGGGGGCGCCCCCCTCCAGGCGCGCCCAGGTGGGTTGTCCCCACCTGGTGGCCTTGCAGACCCTGAAACCGACGCTATAAAATCCTATTTTTCCAGAAAAAAATCAGGGAGAAAGAATTATCGCGTTCCGTGAGACGGAGCCGCCACCACCTCCTGTTCTTCACCGGGAGGCCAGATCTGGAGTCCGTTTGGGGCTCCGGAGAGGGGGATCTTCGGTATTCGTCATCACCAACCCTTCTCCATCGCCAATTCCATGATGCTCCCCACCGGGAGTGAGTAATTCCTTCGTAGGCTCGCTGGTCGGTGAGGAGTTGGATGAGATTCATCATGTAATCGAGTTAGTTTTGTTAGGGCTTGATCCCTAGTATCCATTATGTTCTGAGATTGATGTTGCTATGACTTTGCTATGCTTAATGCTTGACACTTTGGGCCCGGGTGCCATGAATTCAGATCTGAACCGTTTATGTAATCACAATTATATCCATGTTCTCGATCCGATCTTGCAAGTTATAGTCACCTACTACGTGTTATGATCCGGCAACCCCGAAGTGACAATAGTCGGGACACTTCCCGGTGATGACCATAGTTTGAGGAGTTCATGTATTCACCGTGTGTTAATGCTTTATTCTAGTTCTCTTTTAAAAGGAGGCCTCAATATCCGTTAGTTTCCAATATGGACCCCGCTGCCACGGGAGGGTAGGACAAAAGATGTCATGCAAGTTCTTTCCATAAGCACGTATGACTATTTACGGAATACATGCCTACATTATATTTATGAACTGGAGCTAGTGCCGCATCGCCCTAGGTTATGACTGTCACATGATGAATATCATCCAACAAATTGCCGATCCAATGCCTACGATTTTCCTACATATTGATCTTGCTAAGTTACTATCAATACTATTACTATTGCACTTGCTACAAAACTATTGCTATCACTGTTACCGTTACTGTTGCTGCTACTGCTACTATCAAAACTACCATATTGCTTTGCTACTGATCACTTTGCTGCAGATAATTAATCTCCAGGTGTGGTTGAATTGACAACTCAGCTTCTAATACTTGCAAATATTCTTTGGCTCCCCTTGTGTCGAATCAATAAATTTGGGTTGAATACTCTGCCCTCAAAAACTGTTGCGATCCCCTATACTTGTGGGTTATCACTCTCCCCCTCTCCATGGATAGATCTTGCATGAGCGTAGATTTTTTTTGTTTCCATGCAATGTTCCCCAACGATATTTGGTAAACCTTTCTTGAACAGTGTTAATGCTGAGATAGATTGTGAGAAAGAAACTGTTAGTGTAAGTTTCGGGGATGTGTCTCATGAGTTTAATTTCTCCAAATTCCATAGCCAACCTCGTGATAAAGAATTGCCTAGTAAAGATGGAATTATTGGTCTTGCTTCTATTGCCGTGCCTCCTACTGATCCTCTAGAACAATATTTGCTAGACCATGAAAATGACATGTTCATGAATGAAAGAAATGAAATAGATGAGATATTCTTTAAACAAATGCCTATTTTGAAACACAATTTGCCTGTTGAGACTCTTGGAGATCCTCTACCACCCAAGAGTGATCCTGTGTTCGATCTTAAACAATTACCTGATACTTTGAAATATGCTTATCTCGATGAAAAGAAGATATATCCTGTTAGTATTTGTGCTAACCTTTCAGAGCATGAAGAAAAGAAATTATTGAAAACTCTAAGGAAGCACCGTGCCGCTATTGGATATACTCTTGATGATCTTAAGGGCATTAGTCTCACTCTATGTCAGCATAAAATTAATATGGAACCTGATGCTAAACTAGTCGTTGGTCACCAGCGAAGGTTGAATCCTAGAATGAAAGAAGTGGTAAGGAATGAAATATTAAAGCTTCTGGAAGTAGGTATAATCTATCCTGTTGCTGATAGTAGATGGGTAAGTCCTGTTCATTGTGTCCCTAAGAAAGGAGCTATTACTGTTGTTCCTAATGATAAAAATGAATTGATTCTGCAAAGAATTGTCATATGTTATATAATGGTAATTGATTTTAGAAAATTAAATAAAGCTACTAGGAAAGATTATTATCCTCTGCCATTTATTGATCAAATGCTAGAAAGACTATCAAAACATACACATTTTTGCTTTCTAGATGGATACTCTGGTTTTTCCCAAATACCTGTGTCATAAGAGGATCAAGAAAAAACTACTTTTATATGCCCTTTTGGTACCTTTGCTTATAGACATATGCCTTTTGGTTTATGCAATGCACCTGCTACCTTTAAAAGATGTATGACTGCTATATTCTCTGACTTTAGTGAAAAGATTGTTGAGGTTTTCATGGATGATTTCTTCGTTTATGGAACTTCTTTTGATGATTGTTTAAGCAACCTTGATCGAGTTTTGCAGAGATGTGAATAAACTAATCTTGTCTTGAATTGGGAGAAGTGCCACTTTACGTACGATGCTTGACCCGACCTACGAACTACTCGTAAATTCAAAAACTGCGACCGAACTTATAAATTCAAAACTACTCGTGCAGCACGGATGTCATGTTCGCAAGTTCAAAACAAGAAACCGGAACACGTACATGAAGCATGTCCCTTCCCCGTCGCATACCACACTGTCGTTCTGGTCCCCCGGTCAACGCGCATTGGCTAGGCTTTATATCACTACAACATGTGGGACTGCATGTGACCAAACCGACGATGCGCCAACCTAGCTACTACCCTGCTTATCGGGCGGGAAAAGCCCCGCCCTAGCGTTTCCAATCATTATTTCTATCTATCGATCGTGCGCAGAATGAAATGTTACAATTTATACATGTTTAAAAGGAAAAGGCCTGCTGCGTTCATGTCGCACCCCCACACACCCGAGAATCGGAGTACTCCATGATCCGTCCGACACGCCACATAGCTTGGGAAGGCGTGTTGCCTAGCATTTTCACTTCCATGTGGGACCGCAGTTGAGCAAACCTACTATCGGCAAACCGCACCCCACCCGCCGCATTGGAAAACAGAAACGAGGAGGGGAAGATCTTAGCTGTAGCACGGAAGCCAAGAAATTTGGTGTCAGATGGGACTCGTTGATATAGCAGGAGCACTCTGTACTACTCCTACTATGAAGTTTGTACTACTACTACCACTATACAACTAGGTACGTGCACGGCACAACATCGTATGAACAAAAAAATGGGAAGATCTTATTTTGGGTGATTTATCTTTTTTCAGTCAACGTAGTATGAATAATATGATGTGGGGGTGGCACCCATGAAGCCACGTGGCACGTCTGGAGCTCTTATTGAGAGCTTCTTGCGTAGATCGATCACACTGTCATGCAGCTCGTTCGAGAAGAACGTGTATGGGTACAATTAGGTTATAGTAGATCTGAATCACAGCCACCTGTACCATTGGATCAACATCAATCAATGGTTTATATCGTGTACGTGCAAATACACGCATTGACTTCGGAAAAATAATGAATATAAAATATATAATATATAATACCGCATATTGGGTTTCTCTAAAGTCAAACTTTGTATACTTTCAACAATTTGTAGGAAAAAGTATTAACATATATACCACCAAATATATATCATTTGATTCATCATTGCTTTTATTTCCACATCATGTAAATTTGTTAGTGTAAATGTTCATATTGTTTTCACCAAATTTGGTCAAGCTTTATAAAATTTGGCTGCAGTCAAAGCTATATATGTGCGGAGTAAATTACAAACAGAGGGAATGGAATAGATATAGATATAACTATACAAATAAAAATATAGATAAGGCTACTACCTTTTTTCTAGGTTAGAACTCGTGTTGTTGTGTACACATTGTTTTGCTTCGCTATAATTTGCATTTGCGGGGTGTGCGTAGGACTACCGCCTTGTTCAGATCCTATACCAGCAACCCCACCATTATCCTTAATTAATTTATATTAGCAATTACGATTGCATTATCTTAGTTCTAGCCGGTTCTTCGGTTGCTTGGAGGAACTCCATCTCGTTATTCAGGTTGATTTTGTGCATACGACAAGATCATCGACCATTGAACGTTTTTTAGTAACGATTGTCGATTTGTATCACCGGGTACGATATAGCTGGATCGTCAACGTCAAAATCCACCAAATCGATACTTATCCCACTCTCATGGAAAGATTAGGTCGCCATCATAAGTCTACCACCTAGACAATTCCTTCCCTATAACATACACATGAGCACCCATCTCATTATTCAGGTCCACGCCTCCCTCTCTCTCTCCAAACACACACACCTCTCCACACGATACGTGTCTCTTGGTCTCTCTCCCATACCATGAAAAATAGGCACACCGCCATTCTCTTCTTCTTGCTACCCCCATCTATGTAGTTAGGTCTCCTTGCAACAAACAAGCATTCATCTCTCTCTACTATATCTTTCTACCACACATAACCTTCCACCCCTCGGCAGCCGTGCTGTCGAGGTCTATCAAGCTCTCTCACACGCAAACAGACGCTGTCTGTGTGTCCCTTCATCGCACACACACACTATCGCTCTCCCATATCCGCAACCTCGTAACCTTGTCGATCCCGACGTTACACACACCTCTCTCTCTCTCTCTCTAACACACACACACACACACTCACACACACACCCTCTCTCCCCCTTTCGGACACTCCTCTCTCTACGACACACACAGTCTTTCGAACACGCATATGCCCCTCTCTCGTTAGGTATAGCTGCCCCCGCCCCCCCTCTTTGTCACACAAATATTCTCTCTATATCTATCTCTCGCAATAATACATGTATAGTCTAAATTGAAACCAACTACAAAAATGAGCTCCGATTACAAAAATCAAATCCACTCCCAAACAGAATATGAAAATAGGGTGAAATCATGCACACAAATGTTTGTTGCGTGCATGAATGTCAATGATATGGATGTACTACTCGTACATCCACACAGACCCATTTCACACAAATTACATTAAACCCTCCCAAAATATGGTGCACATGTGATGTTTGTTGTACTGCTCCTGCCAGCCTTCCCCCGACACGTTCCAACATATTGTGCTACTTTAGATTCTATTTTTCTCCTCAGACCATGTGAAACCACGAAAAGGTCACCCCCCACCCCCACTGGTACTATAGCTTGAAGCTCCCATATGGACACAACACCCATCGGAGCACGCAGCCGTTGTCGAAGTGGATGGCGCTGCGGCCTGGGAAGAGGACGGAGTCTCTGACATCGCCGAGGTGGAGCACGCCCTCGACGGCCGCGAGTAGCGCGTGCTGACTGGCCACACAGAGGATAGTGTGATCTAGCAGCTCGCCCTCGTCGGCCACGAGGGGTAGCTGTGCTCCAGCAGCACGCCCTGGTCGGTCACGAGGAGGTGCATCGCGTCCTCGCCGCTCACAATGTGGACGAGTGCGTTCTCCAGTAGCATGCTCGCGAGCATCGCATCATCGCATCATCGCCGCTCTCGACGTGGACGAGAGCACTCCCGTGAACATCGCATCGTCGCCGCTCTTGACGTGGACGAGTGCGTGCTCCGGCAGCATGCTCGCAAACATCGCATCCTCGCCGCTCACAATGTGGACGAGTGCGTTCTCCAGCAGCATGCCCGCGAGCATCGCATCATCGCCACTCTCGACATGGTCGAGAGCATGCCTGCAAACATCACATCATCGCCGCTCTCGACGTGGACGGCGCATGCTCCGGCAGCACGCCCGCAAACATCGCATCCTCGCCGTTCAGGCGCACGAGCGTGTGCTCCAACAGCACGGCCGCGAGCATGGCATCCTCACGGCTCACGAGGTGGTTGAGCACGTGCTCCAGACAGTACCCCAGGAGTCGGGATGCCAGCACCGCGCCCTCGACTACGAGGAGTACTGCATGGTGCCAATCATGGTTTAGGAAAATCCCGTGACTTCGCTACTCCCTGGAGGAGCGCGAGCTCCAGTGGGCGCTCGAGGAGTCCCGCGCCGATATGCAGGTGGTGGCGGACATGCAAGATTGTCCTTCGAGCTTCCTCCTCTTACGAAGACGCCTCCACCGCCCCCGTCGTACGTCCTCTGCCTCGGCTCCGGCGGAGATTTGCAGTTTAGTTTTATGGAATATTAATATTTGGAATAATCATACCTCTACCAAACTGTGAAGGATCAAGACTAATGCAAAAAACCAAGCTATGACTAACATGCATAAATAGATGATGTGGTGGTATTGCATGCTGGAGTATATTGCAATTTATGGATTGCATGCATGGCTAGCTTATGTGGCATGGTTGCATGGCTAGGAAAGGCTAGAGAAAAATAAATAGATAATGTGTTTAGAGTGCACTCTACTAAATGGGAGCATGTAAATATCTTTAGAGTGCACTCCAGTCTTTTTCCAAACGCTTAGGTGCACCAGAGCCGTGCCACACTACAAAATATTAGAAAAAAATATCTGCTCCAATGTTTTAAAAATCTATTATTATCTTGAAACTAGCCACACCCGCCCTCACCTCATCAAAACAGCCTGGGGAATATGTCTTGAGTGAAGCATAATTTATTTTTACTGATATATGTATATCAATACTAGAGTGTTTATATTTCAAGTTTGTGAACAAGTATTATTCTACTACTTTGGACCCATTGCAACGCACGGGCCGGTACATTGGTAGTAGTAAGAAACAAATTTCGAGTTTGGCATGAGTTCGTACTGCGGGAGCGCCACAAGGCCTAGCGCATGAGTTACATTTCCCTCTCGGAGCCCACGGGACCGAGCTTCAGCGGCTTAGTGCACCTGCCTTTGAGTCAATGACATATGGACCATAAATGTGGCTAGCCCACATGTCATTCTCATAAAAGTAGAGTGGCGGTGGGACCGAGAGGGATGAGGCGCATGTCAGGGGATGTGTGGTGTCATGGGTTCGAACGGCGTCTTGGGAATCGCGTGTGGCTGTGGTAGAAACTTGATGGTCGCCGTAGTTTAGCTGGCCCGCATGTCATGCACACAAAGGCAGAGGAGCAGTGGGGCTGAGAGGGGTGAGGCGCACGTCGGGGGGCATGGTGCCATGGGTTGGAGCGGCGTCATGGGAATCGCGTGTGGCAGTGGTAGAAACGTGATGGTCGTCGTAGTTCAGCTGGCCCGCATGTCATGCACACAAAGGCAGAGGAGCAGTGGGGCTGAGAGGGGTGAGGCGCACGTCGGGGGGCGTGGTGCCATGGATTGGAGCGACGTCATGGGAATCGCGTGTGGCAGTGGTAGAAACGTGATGGTCGCCGTAGTTCAACTTCCATGGACAAGCTGTCATGTCTACTGACACATGCATTGCATACCGATCATTGCAAGGAGTAGTAGTAGAGAAAACTAGGCGGATAAATAGTTCATTATAGTCAAGCGGACCTATATCAATGTACAAAGAGTCCACTTGTTCCAAAGACATGCACACCAGCGAAATAGTTCATCTATATCAATGTACACAGAGAGGAAATATAATTTTTACAAGAGAGGAAATAGTTCATCCATCTATAATGCCCTATTGCTGGTGCAACTTCTTCTTCTTTCTCGCAACAAGCTCTTTCGACCTTGCAGCTACCTCGAAACTCACATGGGCATCGAGGGCAGCATATTTTATCCGCTTGTAGGTCAAGGGATAATTCTCCCATCCAGACGACCTTAATCCCAACGTCTCGTCACCCTTCTCAAGATTTGTTCCGAGCACAGAATTTGCTACGTCGAATACAGATGGTGTTTCTTTATCACAATCATCTACAGCAATTCTGGTTTGTAGGTCAGTGATGTTTTTCAAGTCAAGGTTGTACGGAGCCAGCTTCTCTTTGTCCCCTTTGATGGCTGCCCCGCAGCAAGGAAGTGCCTCCTTATTACGCGCAAAATAATGATTCCTCCACCTGACAGCGGGGACCCATCGGAAGGGCCTCTGTATTTTGCAAAAAAAATGTTTCCCCCCTGACAGCTGGGACCCACCAGCTATATCTTCGGATGCAAGGAAGTGCCTCCATATTAGGTACGAAAAAAATGATTCTTCCCCCTGACAGCTGGGACCCACCAGCTATATCTTCGCACGCAAGGAAGTGTGTCCTTATCCTCCCTGACAGCTTGGACCCACCCAATCGAAGCATACGTATCGTTGTCTATCTAGTCGCGAACGTGTACATACATACTAGTCGATCGGTCTCTCTGCAACGATGAACCGTGGCTGAGCAAGCAGCGGCACGTGTAGTAGTAGAGCCCCCGACGTAGCAGTTCAGGCAATCTAGTCTAAACCGTGTACATGTACGTACAGCCAGATGCCAAAAAATACGGCCACGTACATACATACGGGCGGGGTCTCGAACGCCTACTCGCGCATACGTACGACCAGGGCTCGTGTACATGGAGAGGCAGCGAATGGCAACAACGGCGTCCTATTCATCGGTAGGCAACCGGCGGGGTCGGAACGAAGAAACTGCGTCGTGTTCATCGGGAGGCAATGGAATGCACCGTGTTCATCGGGAGCCAACTGACTTGGACGGAACAGCCGAAACGAGGCTTGGCGTACCGCATAACAGAGGAAACGGCCTTCTGTTCGACCACCTACGGTCGAAACGGGATCCTGTTCATCGGGAGGGGTCTGGCGTACCACAAAACGGAGGAAACAGACTTCTGTTGCAGCGCCTACGGTCAAAACGGGGTCCTGTTCATCGAAAGGGGTGTGGCGTACTGCAAAACGGAGGAAACAAACTTGTGTTGGAGCGCGTTCCATCGAAACGGGGTCTTGTTCACCGGGAGGGGTGTGGCGTACCGCAAAACGGGACTCCACGGGCTACTGTTCATCCGTCGTCAACTGCCTCTCACTCCAGCCATCACGGGGTACTGTTCATCCACCGTCATCCTCCAGCCTCCACTGGCTACTGTTCATAGAGCCTCCACGGGGTCTTGTTCATCCACCCCCAACCGGCTGGGGTGTGGCGGCCTCCTCAGAGTCCTGTTCATCTAGCGACAACGGTCTACTACCATGGGGTCCTGTTCATCCAACCCCCACCGGGAACATTTCATCAACAGCCAACCAACCAGCTCGACTCACCACGTCTCGACTCGTTCTACGTACCGCGCGCACGGTAGCTAACACATCCATTTTGTATCATGCTTTTATGTTCATATTTATTACATTATGGGCTGTTATTACACATTATGGTACAATACTTATGCCTTTTCTCTCTTATTTTACAAGGTTTACACAAAGAGGGAGAATGCCGGCAGCAGGAATTCTGGACCGGAAAGGAGCAAATCTGAGAGACCTATTCTGCACAACTCCAAAAGTCCTAAATTTTTACGGAGAATTATTTTGGAATATATAAGAATTATTGGGCGAAGAAAATACTAGAGGGGACCCACCAGGTGGCCACAAGCCTAGGGGGGCGCGCCCTACCCCCCTGGGCGCCCCCTAGGGCTTGTGGGCCCCCTGGCAGGTCTCCGGTGTCCATCTTCTACTATATGAAGGGTTTTTACCTGGAAAAAAAATCATAGGGAAGCTTTCGGGATGAAGCGCCACCGTCTCGAGGCGGAACCTGGGCAGAAGCAATCTAGGGCTCCGGCGGAGCTATTCTGCCGGGGAAACTTCCCTCCGGGAGGGGGAAATCAAAGCCATCGTCATCACCAACGATCCTCTCATCGAGGGAGGGTCAATCTCCATAAACATCTTCACTAGCGCCATCTCCTCTCAAACCCTAATTCATCTCTTGTATTCAATCTTTGTCTCAAAACCTCAGATTGGTACCTGTGGGTTGCTAGTAGTGTTGATTACTCCTTGTAGTTGATGCTAGTTGGTTTATCCGGTGGAAGATCATATGTTCAGATCCTTAATGATATTCAATACCCCTCTGATCTTGAACATGAATATGCTTTGTGAGTAGTTACGTTTGTTCCCGAGGACATGGGAGAAGTCTTGTTTTAAGTAATCATGTGAATTTGGTATTCGTTCGATATTTTGATGAGATGTATGTTGTCTTTCCTCTAGTGGTGTTATGTGAACGTCGACTACATGACACTTCACCATGATTTGGGCCTAGGGGAAGGCATTGGGAAGTAATAAGTAGATGATGGGTTGCTAGAGTGACAGAAGTTTAAACCCTAGTTTATGCGTTGCTTTGTAAGGGGCTGATTTGGATCCACATGTTTCATGCTATGGTTAGATTTATCTTAATTCTTCTTTCGTAGTTGCGAATGCTTGAGAGAGGGGTTAATCATAAGTGGGAGGCTTGTCCAAGTAAGGACAGCACCCAAGCACCGGTCCACCCACATATCAAATTATCAAAGTAACGAACGCGAATCATATGAGCATGATGAAAACTAACTTGACAATAATTCCCATGTGTCCTCGGGAGCGCTTTGCTTTATATAAGAGTTCATCCAGGCTTATCCTTTGCTACAAAAAGGATTGGGCCACCTTGCTGCACCTTTGTTACACTTGTTACTTGTTACCCATTATGAATTACCTTATCATAAAACTATGTGTTACCGATAATTTCAGTGCTTGCAGAAAATACCTTGCTGAAAACCGCTTGTCATTTCCTTCTGCTCCTCATTGGGTTCGACACTCTTACTTATCGAAAGGACTACGATAGATCCCCTATACTTGTGGGTCATCAAGACTCTTTTCTGGCGCCGTTGCCGGGGAGTGAAGCGCCTTTGGTAAGTGGAATTTGGTAAGGAAACATTTATATTAGGGATTTTTATTTCTGTGGCCCTGGTTCCTTAGCTCTACTCATTCATCCCCACGCTCTTAACTTTTGCTCACTTTTCCCCACTCCCTTGTCCGAAACCCTCATAAATGGTCACAACGGAGGATGCCGTCGGGTCAAACCATTGACCGTTAACTCTGACGAGTGGGGCCGTGCTGGATTCTGTCGCCCATTGGACCTGACGAGTGGGGTCGCATTGAGACACGTCAGATGAGCTTGTCTGAGGGATCCCCTTGTCTGAACCTAGAGCCACTACAGCACCACGCCGATCTGCCCCCTCCGCCGCCGTCGTGCAGTCTCCGCCACCGTCATGCCCTTTAACCACTAACCCCATTTCGCCTCCGCCGCCATCGTGCCCTCCGCCAGATCTACCCCCACATCCCCCTTAGGATTAAGCAGCGATGTCGGGGGAGCAGGTTCTCAAACCCATCGACCGTGGAGAGGATTGGGTCAAATCGGCGGTGGATAATTCATGGATTACACCTGGGTAAGCATCGTTTCCCCTCTAACTGATATGAATCCCCTTCTCTAGCCCAATTTGACAACTAGTTGCATGAATCGATCAAATTTTGCTGAATTGTTCCCTGCCTAACTGTAACTTTTCTGAATCGAATAGGATTGATCCTGCGCTTGCTTTTCGGCTGGAGGTTAGGATGGAAGTTAGTGTGCTACGCGGTAGAAAACCGCATATGATTACTGGATTTTTCTATCCAAAGGTGGTAGAAACAAGTATATCGTTCAAAGATTTGCTCGCGGCGCTCCAAAATTCTTCATATGGGTGGAGCCCTGCCATGCTATTGAACTGAAATTTTTCAGCAGTACCGAGCAAAAATTTCTCCCACTAACTTGCGATGAGCATCTTGGATTGCTCTTTACTTTGAAAGCTGAAAGACGCTTCGGTAAAATCCTTATCGAGGTGCTTCAGCCACGCAATGAACATGACAAGGGGAAGGTTGTTCAGAAATCTTCTGTCTCTACTAATAGCGAGCGCCCCGGCACTCCTTGCAGGTCAAAACCAAGCAAAACTAGTGGTTCTGAAAGTCACAATATGTCTGTTGCCGCTTCTTGTGCTGCTTCTCCTGTCGCTGCTGCAGCCGATGTAGAGCAAGATGCAGAGCCAGACGAAGAGGTGCCTCGAAATGATGATGAGGATGAGAATATGTTCCCTGATCTTGTAGATATTGTCAGTAAACAAGCAATGGAAGATGAATATCAGGAGGAACCTATCAGCCGTGCTAGATTTGATGACACTGACAATGAAGAGAGGCAAGAGAACATTGACAGCCCAGTTTTAGATGAATATGATGGTGAGGACATGCCAACAATTGAGTGGAACACGGAAGATCCTCAGCTAGCTATCGGCACCATATTCCAGTCGATGGTGGACTGTCGTAATGTAGTGACTACATATTGCATTCTCACTGAAAATCCATATGTCATTGATAGGAGTGAGCCAACAAGGTTCACTGTTCATTGCCCATATGATAGGTGTAGATGGAGGTTGCATGCATCACATATGTTGAGGAGCAAGTTCATTCAGGTTTGTATATTTCAGTTTATACTGATTCATTTTATTTCCAGATCATTGTGTAATGTTTTCTAACAATATCCCTATTTTGTTTGGGTCCCATTTTGTTTCAGATAAAACAGAACCCACACCAGCACACTTGTCCTGAAGAAAATATGCCCTAGAGGCAATAATAAAGTTGTTATTTTATATTTCCTTATTCATGATAAAGGTTTATTATTCATGCTAGAATTGTATTGATCGGAAACTTAAATACATGTGTGAATACATAAACAAATACCGTGTCCCTAGTGAGCCTCTACTAGATTAGCTCGTTGATCAAAGATGGTTAAGGTTTCCTAACCATGAACATGTGTTGTCATTTGATAATGGGGTCACATCATTAGGAGAATGATGTGATGGACAAGACCCATCCGTTAGCTTAGCATAATGATTGTTCAGTTTTATTGCTATTGCTTTCTTCATGTCAAATACTTATTCCTTCGACTATGAGATTATGCAACTCCCGGATACCGGAGGAATACCTTGTGTGCTATCAAACATCACAACATAACTGGGTGATCATAAAGATGCTCTACAGGTATCTCCGAAGGTGTTTGTTGAGTTGGCATAGATCGAGATTAGGATTTGTCACTCCGAGTATCGGAGAGGTATCTCTGGGCCCTCTCGGTAATACACATCATAAGCTTGCAAGCAAATGACTAAGGAGTTAGTCACGAGGTGATGTATTACGAAACGAGTAAAGAGACTTGCCGGTAACGAGATTGAACTAGGTATGAAGATACCGACGATCGAATCTCGGGCAAGTAACATACCAATGGACAAAGGGAATTACATATGTTGTCATAAGGTTCAACCGATAAAGATCTTCATAGAATATGTAGGAGCCAATATGGGCATCCAGGTTCCGCTATTGGTTATTGACCGGAGAGGTGTCTCGGTCATGCCTACATAGTTCTCGAACCTGTAGGGTCCGCACGCTTAACGTCCATTGACGATATAGTATTATATGAGTTATGTATGTTGGTGACCGAATGTTGTTCGGAGTCCCGGATGCGATCACGGACATGACGAGGAGCTTCGGAATAGTCCGAAGGTAAAGTTTGATATATGGGATAATAGTGTTTGGTCTCCGGAAAGGTTCCGGAATTCACCAAAAGGGGTTTCGGATGTTTCCAGGGGCCAGACGCCAGGAACCCAGGCGTCTGGGGGGTAGACGCCGGGAACCCTGGCGTCTAGCCCTAGAGTCCAAGAAGGACTCTTGCCTTTTGGGCAAAACCGACTTTGAGGAGGTTTTTACTCCAAGTTTTGACCTCAGGGCTCAACATATAAATAGAGGGGCAGGGCTAGCACCCAAGACACATCAAGATTCACCAAGCCGTATGCCGGCAACCCCGTCCCCTCTAGTTTATCCTTCGTCTAGTTTCTGTAGTGCTTGGCGAAGCCCTGCGGAGATTGTTCTTCATCACCAACCGTCACCACGCCGTCGTGCTGCCGGAACTCATCTACTACTTCGCCCGTCTTGCTGGATCAAGAAGGCGAGGACGTCATCGAGCTGAACATGTGCTGAACACGGAGGTGCCGTACGTTCGGTACTTGATCAGGACGGATCGTGAAGGTGTACGACTATATCAACCGCGTTGATAAACGCTTCCGCTTAGCATTCTTCAAGGGTATGAAGATGCTCTCCCCTCTCGTAGCTATGCATCTCTATGGATAGATCTTGCGTGTGCGTAGAATTTGTTTTGTTTTCCATGCAATGTTTCCCAACAGTGGTATCAGAGCCAGGTTTATGCGTAGATGATATGCACGAGTAGAACACAAAGAAGTTGTGGGCGGTGATGTTCATAATGCTTACCACCAACGTCTTATTTTGATTCAGCGGCCTTGTGGGATGAAGCGGCCCGGACCAACCTTACATGTCCACGTACATGAGACCGGTTCCACCAATAGACATGCAACTTGTTTTGCATAAAGGTGGCTGGCGGTTGTCTATTTCTCCTACTTTAGTTGAATCGAATTTGACTGTGGCCGGTCCTTGAAGAAGGTTAAAACAGCAAACTTGATAATTCACCGTTGTGGTTTTTGCCGTAGGTAAGAACGGTTCTTGCTAGAAACCCATAGCAGCCACATAAAACTTGCAACAACAAAGTAGAGGACGTCTAACTTGTTTTTGCAGGGGATGTTGTGATGTGGTATGGTCAAGACATGATGTGATATACGTTATTGTATGAGATGATCATGTTTTGTAAGTTATCGGCAACCGGCAGGAGCCTTATGGTTGTCTCTTTATTGTATGAAATGCAAACGCCATGTAATTGCTTTACTTTATCGCTATGCGTTAGCAATAAATGTAGAAGCAATAGTTGGCGAGATGACCACGACACAATGATGGAGATCAAGGTGTCGAGCCGGTGACGATGGAGATCATGATGATGCTTTGGAGATGGAGATCAAAAGCATGAGATGATGATGGCCATATCATGTCACATATTTTGATTGAATGTGATGTTTATCTTTTATGCATCTTATTTTGCTTAGTATGGCGGTAGCATTATAAGATGATACCTTCACTAAATTTCAAGGTAAAAGTGTTCTCCCTGAGTATGCACCGTTGCTACAGTTTGTCGTGTTGAGACACCACGTGATGATCGGGTGTGATAGACTCTACGTTCACATACAACGGGTGTAAGACAGTTTTGCACATGCAGAATACTAGGGTTAAACTTGACGAGCCTAGCATGTATAGACATGGGCTCGGAACACTGGAGATCGAAAGATCGAACGTGAATCATATAGTAGATATGATCAACATAGAGATGTTCACCATTGATGACTAACCCATCTCACGTGATGATCGGATATGGGTTAGTTGATTTGGATCACGTATCACTTAGATGACTTGGGGGATGTCTATTTAAGTGGGAGTTCTTAAGTAATTTGATTAATTGAACTTAATTTATCATGAACTTAGCCCTCATAGTATTTGCATATCCATGTTGTAGATCAATAGCTCGTGATGTAGTTCCCCTATTTTTTATGTTCCTAGAGAAAAATAAGTTGAAAGATGATAGTAGCAATGATGCGGACTAGGTCCGTGATCTGAGGATTATCCTCATTGCTGCACAGAAGAATTATGTCCTTGATGCATCACCATGTGACAGATCTATTGCAGGAGAAGATGCAGACGTTATGAATGTTTGGCAAGCTCGATATGATAACTACTTAATAGTTTAGTGCGCCATGCTTTACGGCTTAGAAGCGGGACTTTAAAACATTTTGAACGCCACGGAGCATATGAGATGTTCCAAGAGCTGAAATTGGTATTTCAGACTCATGCCCGTGTCGAGAGGTATGAGACCTCTGACAAGTACTTTGCCTACATGATGGAGGAGAATAGCTCAGCCAGTGAGCATGTGCTCAGAATGTCTGAGTACTACAATCGCTTGAATCAAGTGGGAGTTAATCTTCCAGATAGGATAGTGATTGACAAGAATTCTCTAGTCACTATCACTAAGCTACTAGAACTTCGTGATGAACTATAATATGCAAGGGGTGGCGAAAATGATACCCGAGCTCTTCGTGATGCTGAAATAGGAAAGAGTGGATACCGAGCCAGACACGTTTATGAGCCGGCCGGGATTCTGTGAACTGCCGGGCGTCAACCTGTGTATATAAAGGGACGACCCGGCGGTGGTTTAGGGACAAGAAACAACAGATCGAGAGCTAGGTTAAGCGTATTCACTCCCTGGTCGTCGAAACCCTAGCAATACCACCTCAAACTGGATTAGGCCTTCACCTTCACCGCAAGGGGCCGAACCAGTATAAACTCCCCGTGTCCTTTGTCCTGATTAACCCCTTTAAACTAACCTCATTGCAATGGCTCCACGACTAAGTCCTCACACTAGGACATCTGCCGTGACTATTCCACGACAGTTGGCGCCCACCGTGGGGCCAGCGCACGGTGGTTTCGAGTTCTTGAAGGGCAAATTCGAAGGGATCAAGGGATACGCTGTGGGCCGGATGACCAAGAGTCGTCGCGGCAAGCTCTACGTCGACGACGAAGGCTGGGGCCCCGAGGCCGGCTCAATTAAGTACGGGTACCGGGTCCCCTTCAGTGGAATTCACGTCTTCATTGGCAAGATCGGTGAACCGGGGCCTGAGCCGGACACCTGCACCGACATCATCGAGACGGCTCAGCGTGCAAAACCCGCCCGAGTTCAGCCCGCCATGAGTCGTGCCTTCGTGGGATTCATCAATGGTGCGGGATCTGAGGATAAATCAGTATTTGACGGTGAGACAGTTGTCTATTCTGATGGTGAGTCATCCACCGGTGAAACCGAGTCATTGTACCAACTGCAAGACGGTCGGCTTGGGGGCTGTTCCGATGGCGATAGTATTCCGGACCCCTACGAGCCGCCGAACCGGGTTGCAATCTTCATGGCCGATACGCAGCCAGTGCAGCACTCTTCAACTGCAGCGGCATTGATTTCTGAATCAGCAGCGATGACGGCAGTCGAGGCAGGAGGCCCTGCGCGCCCGCCGGCTCAAGTCTTGTCCGGTTTACTGGACGCCTTGGCAACACTGCTGATGACGGAGGTTAACCCAGATAAGCAAGATCAGCATAACGCGGAAGTCGTGAAATTGCGAGATCAGATAGCTCAAGCTAAGGAAGACCTGGCAGCTGAAGATGCCAGGATGGCTGCGGAGCGGGTTATGTTGGATGCACAGGCGCAGCGGATTCAGTTGGAGTCTTACTGGCTCATGCTAGATCAGAACGCTTCAAACGAAGTCATGAGGAGGAGGCATCAGTCTCGCCTGCCACCGGTTTACGAGGCGAGGAACCTCTTGAACACGCCAGGAGCAGGAACCAGTAACCCGCCAGTGGCGGACCGGGTTGAAACGCCTGGGACGGGAGCGCCGGTTCAGCCGCGCACCACGGATCCGCCTCGTCAGAACAATATCCCGCCGCAACACATGCCAACGCCACCGGGTCATTACTCTAACCCTTTGGATAACATGATCGCTGCGGCGTCACGATTGGCGGCTATCCCGGTTGAAGGCGAGTCTCCAACGGCGGTTGAGATGCGGAGGGCTAGAGAGCTCCTTCAGACAGCATTGGTTCAGCAGCAGGCTTATTCTTACAGTCGAAGCCGGATTCATTCCACCCCTCGCCCAAGCCGGAGTTACAGTAGGCATATTGATGAACCAGCTGTGTCAAGCAGTGGGCGGAACCATAACCTGCCTCGTGGACATAACCTGGCGGGCGGCGGTGCTGATGCTCAGAATGTGGTGGATCAAGGTAGAGCACGTCGAGAGGCCGAGCTGGCGGCGCAATATGCGGCTCGTCAACCTTCTCCGGTTCGTCCGACAACTTCGGTGGAGCCAGGTGTAACCTTTAGGAATTTGGGCATGCCATGTTTAGTGACGGCCATACGTAATGAGCGTCTGCCTAAGGATTTTAAGTGTCCTCGCAAGGTGCCTAACTATACAGCCGATTTACCCCCTGAAGCATGGATCGAGAGTTATGAGATGGCCATGGAATTGCTAGATGTTAGTGATACGGCATGTGCTAAATATTTCCCCCTGATGTTGGATGGAACGGCTTGCACTTGGTTGAAGGGGCTCCCTGCCAACTCCATTGGGTCATGGGCCGAGTTAAAGGCCCGGTTTATCCAGAATTTCAAAGATACGTGCAAGCAGCCTATGTCAATTGTGGATCTGGATGCCTGTGTCCAAGAAGAGGGTGAGTCCACAACCCATTGGGTGCGCCGGGTTTCGACCATCTTACATTCATCGGATCGCATCAATGCCGGTTCAGCGGTCATAATGTTGGAGAAGAATTGCCGGTTTACGCCTCTTAAGCAGAAGTTGGGTCGGCTCAAGCGCCACTGCAATGACATGGGAGAGCTGATGGCGGCTCTGGTTAAGTACGCTGACTCTAATGGTACCAAGGACCCCGAGTCTGATGATGATAAGCCGGGAAAGGGAAAGAAGAGCAGCAGCACCAGAGGACAACAACATAATCCGGCGAATCAGGGAGGCAATGGTAAGCGCAAAGCTGATAATAGTTTGGACTTTGTGGCTAACACCAACGCACAGAATAATGGCCAGCGTCGTAAAGGTAAACCACCCCCACGGGCCGGAGGGTCAGGCTTTAATCTTGAGCAGATGCTAAATCAGTCCTGCCCAAGGCATGGGACACGAGAAAGACCGTCTGGCCACCTCTGGAAGGATTGCTACATCATGAAGGAGTATAAAAATTCCAATCTTTTTCAAGAAAATCATGGACCGGGTGGTGGTTCAGGGTCCGGTTCTCATGGGCCGGGTTACGGCGGTGGCGGTTCTAGTTCTGGATTCCAAGGTAATCAGGGCAATCAAGGCAATCAGGGTGGCTACCATCAACAGTCAGGTCAGGGGAATCAGCAGCAGCAATCTGGGTATCAGAGTAACCCAAAGCAGCTGAATAGTGGGCAGTACCACGTCTTCACCACAAATTTATGCAAACGGGATCAGAAGCTTCATAAAAGGGCAGTGAACGCCGTTGAACCGGCGGTTCCCCGTTACTTGCGCTGGTCTGAGCAGCCCATCGTGTGGAGTCGGGAAGATCACCCGCTCCGGGTTGATAATCCGGGTCACCTAGCATTGGTGGTTGCACCCCAGGTTGGAGGGTATAAGTTTACCAAGGTACTCATGGACGGAGGGAGCAGCATCAATATCCTTTTTTACGAAACTTTCCGTCGCATGGGTTTGACAGATAAAAATCTTAAACCGTCGAATACGGTTTTCCATGGTGTGGTGCCTGGTAAGTTGGCGTACCCTGTTGGTAAGATAGCTCTGGAAGTTGCCTTTGGAGATGATCATGACTCTAGGTCAGAGACATTGACCTTTGAAGTAGTCAAGATTCACAGCCCGTATCACGCTCTGTTTGGACGGCCGGCTTATGCCAAGTTCATGGCGCGGCCTTGTTATGTTTATCTGCAGCTCAAGATGCCGGGTTACAAGGGGACCATCGCAGTACATGGGAGCCGAAAAATAGCCTTGCAATGTGAAGAAGGTGATGCGGCTTATGCTGAGTCGGTTTGTGCAATGGAGGAGTTAAAATTTTACAAGGACAATGTTGATCCGGCGGATATGACGTCTTTGAAAAAGCCAACTACAGAGCATGATCCGATTTTGAAGTTTAAATCGGCAGATGACACTAAGATGGTTGATTTTGTTCCTGGCGATTCATCCAAGCAGTTCGGCATCAGTGCTAATATGGATCCGAAATAGGAAAGCGCGCTCATCGAGTTCATCCGTGAGAACCGGGACATCTTTGCATGGAAACCTTCTGACATGCCAGGTGTACCGAGGGAACTCGCTGAGCACACTCTCAATATTGATCCCAAGTTTAAACCAGTCAAGCAGTTTCTTCGTCGTTTCAATGAAGAAAGGCATAAGGCCATTGGTGAGGAGGTAGCCCGGCTCTTAGCGGCTGGGTTTATTGTTGAAGTTTTTCATCCTGAGTGGTTGGCTAACCCAGTGCTGGTACTTAAGAAGAACGGCACTTGGCGCATGTGTGTGGACTACACGGATTTAAACAAGGCTTGTCCGGCTGATCCTTTTGCTCTCCCTCGTATTGATCAGATTATTGATGCTACGGCGGGTTGTGAGCGTTTGAGTTTTTTGGATGCTTATTCTGGTTATCATCAGATCAAGATGGCAGTTAAGGACCAGGAGAAGACAGCTTTCATAACTCCCTTTGGAGCCTTCTGCTATGTGTCTATGCCTTTTGGGCTCAAGAGTGCCCAGGCGACTTACCAGCGATGTGTGCAGAATTGTCTTCATAATCAGATTGGACGCAATGTTCATGCTTATGTGGATGATATTGTGGTGAAATCCAGAAAGAAGGAGACGTTGATAGACGACTTGAAGGAAACCTTTGATAATCTCCGAGTTTATAAGATGATGCTTAATCCGGGCAAGTGTGTTTTTGGTGTGCCGGCGGGCAAGCTTTTGGGCTTTCTGGTGTCTAACAGGGGCATTGAAGCTAATCCGGAGAAGATCAAAGACGTTACTTCTTTGGCTAGACCGGCGTGTATCAATGATGTTCAACGTCTGGCGGGTCGTATTGCGGCGCTAAGCCGGTTCATAATCCGCCTCGGTGAGAAGGCTATCCCTTTGTATCAGATGATGAAAAAGACAGATGACTTCGTCTGGAGTGACGTTGCTAATGAGGCATTTGAGGCGCTTAAGAAGCAGCTGGCTGAGCCGCCAGTCCTAGCTGTGCCCGTTGATAAGGTGCCACTATTGTTATATGTGGCTGCTAATAGCCGGGCTGTCAGTGTGGCTATTGTGGTTGAAAGGAAAGAGGCAGGCAAGGAATATCCGGTTCAACGGCCGGTTTATTATATCAGTGAAGTGCTTATTGAGTCCAAGCAGAGATACCCAC
Source organism: Thinopyrum elongatum (assembly GCA_011799875.1). Lineage (NCBI taxonomy): Eukaryota > Viridiplantae > Streptophyta > Magnoliopsida > Poales > Poaceae > Thinopyrum > Thinopyrum elongatum. The sequence continues at coordinate 454,443,060 of CM022303.1, forward strand.
ATTGGCAGAAGCTTGTATATGGGGTTTTCATGGCAAGCCGGAAGCTTAAGCAATATTTTTAGGGTCACCCCATTACTATGGTTAGCTCTGCTCCTTTAGGAGTTATCATCCAAAATAGGGAAGCAATAGGCTGGGTTGCCAAATGGGCCATTGAACTTGGGCCTCATGGTTTGAAGTATATGCCTCGCACGGCCATCAAGTCTCAAGCACTGGTGGATTTCATCAATGACTGGACAGAGCTGCAGATGCCTGAGGAAAAACCAGATAACATGTATTGGACTATTCACTTTGATGGGTCCAAGCAATTGGAGGGCTTGGGGGCTGGAGTTGTGCTAGCTTCCCCTCGAGGTGATAAATTTTGTTATGTTCTCCGTTTGATGTTCCCTTGCACTAACAATGCAGCTGAATATGAGGCCTTGCTCCATGGTCTTCAGATGGCTAAGGAGATGAACTTAAGCCGGGTAAGGTGCTTTGGTGACTCAGATTTGGTGGCTCAACAAGTCTCTGGTACTTGGGATTCTTAGGATCCCCTCATGACGGCTTATCGACGAGAGGTGGATATTATTGCTGGTCACTTCAAAGGTTATCAAGTTGAGCATGTTGATCGGAGGAAAAATGAAGCGGCTGATGCCTTAAGCCGGTTGGGTTCTCAACGTAAACCGGTGCCACCTAATGTCTTTCTTGACGTTTTGCATAACCCGTCGGTTAAGTTACCTACAGAGGAGGATTTGGCTATTCCTGACCCGGAAGCTCAGTTGGTGGCGGCTCTTCATGTTATTCCTGATTGGACAGTTCCATATTTGGCATATATGACCCGGGGCGAGTTACCTGAGGATGAAACCTTGGCCAGGCAAATAACCCGGCGGTCCAAGTCAATGACAATTGTCAATGGAGAGCTGCACCATTGCAGTGTTACCGGGGCATTTCAGCGTTGTGTTTCTCCTGAAGAAGGCTGTGAGATTCTGCGTGAGATCCATGAAGGAGATTGTGGTCATCACGCCGGCTCTAAATCTCTTGTAGCCAAGGCTTTTCGTCACGGTTTTTATTGGCTGACGGCTCATGCTGATGCTGAGGACTTGGTCAAAAAATGTGACAGTTGTAAGAAGTTTTCACGTCGAGCTCATGTTCCGGCTCAGGAGTTGAGAATGATTCCAATCACGTGGCCGTTTGCAGTTTGGGGGCTTGATATGGTTGGACCTTTTAAGAGGTCCAAGGATAAGAAGGCCCACCTCTTGGTGGCGGTTGATAAATTCACTAAGTGGGTAGAGGCAGAGCCAGTCAGTAAGTGTGATGTAGCAACGGCGGTTCAATTCATGAAGAAGATGATCTTCCGTTTTGGCTTTCCACACAGCATTGTAACAGACAATGGCACTAATCTCTCCAAGGGTGCTATGAAAGAATTTTGTCAACGTGAGCATATCCGGCTTGATGTATCATTGGTGGCTCACCCCCAATCTAATGGTCAAGCTGAGAGAGCCAATCAAGAGATCCTGAGAGGCATCAAGCCCCGGCTTATGGTTCCCTTACAGAGGACGCCGGGTTGTTGGGTAGAAGAGTTACCCTCGGTGCTATGGACCATCAACACAACGCCCAACAGATCTACAGGTTACACGCCTTTTTTCATGGTTTATGGAGCAGAGGCGGTTCTCCCCAGTGACATCCGTCACGACTCACCCTGTGTGGCGGCTTACGTTGAAGCTGATAATGAAAAGGCACGTCAGGATGCACTTGACCTGTTAGACGAGGCGCGTGATCTCGCAGCGGCTCGTTCGATGATTTACCAGCAAGATCTACGTCGTTATCACAGCCGCCGGGTCAAGACCAGAACCTTTCAAGAAGGCGACTTAGTGCTCCGGCTTATCCAGGATCAGACTGATATGCACAAGTTATCCCCACCTTGGGAAGGACCCTTTGTGGTCAGCAAGAATCTGAACAACGGGTCATACTACCTTATTGATGTTCGAGACCACAAGGACTCACGCACGTCGGAGGAAGAGACTCGTCGGCCGTGGAATATCGCTCATCTTCGGCCGTACTACACCTGAGCCATTGGCTCTTCTGATGTACATATTTTTGACAATGTATATATTGTGATCAATATCATAAACCGGCACCCCTGCTAAAGTAGGGCCTCTGTCGTTTTTTCTTAATGAGTCTTTGGTTACTTGGGGGCTTCCGGCTTATGAGCGAAGTTATGATTACCCTTTGAACCGGCTTATAAGCCAATCAAAAAAAACTTGGGGGCTTGCTACCCAGGTTAAAGGTACCAAAGAGAGTCTGTTGCAAAATCACAGCTCAAACATAGGTGCCCCTTGAGCACAGCTCAAAAATATTACTTGGGGGCTCCTTGATTCTAAAGAACAAAGAGTTTGTATAACCCTTGTAATAGGCTTAAAAGCCAGGCTTGGAAGCCAGGTGTATTCACCTAAAACCCCGGGTTATCCTACCTTTTTAAGTAAGCCACTCCGCCCAGGTATTCCTGGAATGACCCGCCGAACGTTTGACAAGTCAATCTTATACAGACCCTGAACTTGTCAAAGTGAAAACGACGATTGGTTATGTGAGGTCCATCTTATAAGGTTTGTATATAGGTTTAACTCAGTGGCTGTGCGACCCATGAAAGCACTCGATTTTCGGCCTGGCAGCCCATGAAAAGCCTCGTTTTTTTGTTTGTTTTATTCCACAGTTTTTTTGAGGTTTATTTGATGAGGCTTATAATGCTTTATGATCATAATTCATCCGGTGTTTATTAACCCAGCCTGGTTTTTGACTATAAGTTGCCAGTATGAGATAAGATAACATTCGGTGTTTATTAACCCGGCCTGGCTTTTGACTATAAATCGCCAGTATGAGATAAGATAATATCCGATGTTTATTAACCCGGCCTGGTTTTGTTCATAAGCCAAGCAATCTATGATAATTACCAGTGCTCAAAGTTTGGGTTCTCCCCCTTACTACACCGGTTTGGTAAACCAACAGTGTGATCAAATATCACAGGTATGATATATTTCAAATTTGGTTATTCTTAAAGTCTAGCCTTGGGTATAAGCTATGTTAGTTTCCATGGTTTTATATTGGGTGTTATGACCCGTCTAGCGGTAAACCGCCAGGACACTTTTAATCCGTTGCATGCAGGAGCAGATTCCACATTGTTAATATTATAAGCATAAGTGGCATATCTTAACATGGTGGATTAGCAGTGTCATGCAAAGTAAATATGCACGATGGCATATCAGAACAAGAGTTTAAGCTAGCCTATTACAAGGCGTTTGGTGCCCAAAAGAATAATTGTTTTAACAAGTCTTAAAGAAAGCAGCTGCTAAAACCGGCCCCCGGTTTACGAGTCCTGGCCTGGCTGACTTGAAGGTTGCGGATCGTCCAGCGCCGGTTCATCTTCCTCCTCTCTACCCAGTGGCTGGAAGTCAATGGTGGTCCAATCAATCCCAGTTAAGGCCTTGAATACAGCTTCATCACTTATAAGTGTGGAGGGGGTCAACATCAGGGGCATAGGTATGCTTACGGATTGGAGGAATAAGATTTGGAGCATCATAAGTTGGCGCATTAACTCTCTTGTTGTTGGCATCATAAATCGACTGATAATGTGAAAGATCGGTTTCTTCAGCCAATTTACTAGCCAATGGGTGCATTTCCCTCGTCAAGGCTCTGAGGTCATCATTATTAAACTCTGACCCGTCCTCCTTTATGCTCGGGTAGCCGTTTCCCACATCGGCCGGATCAAGATCAGATATCCAAGCTTTGGCCCGAGTCAGTGCAGTAAGAGCACCCGCCCTGGCAGCTGACTTCTTTAGCTCTTCAAACCGTGCAGGCATCATCGCCAGCCTTTCCAACGTCTCCTTGATCAAGGTTGGGGGCGGTTTATTATGGGAAGCTGTGCAGATAACCCGTTGTACGCCGGTATATAATTGCTCTATAAGTGTATAGGTGGCTTTCAGTTTTTGCCGCATATCTGAGCCAAGATGAGCAATGCGAGTTCCTGCATCATCAAAAACATCGGTAAACCGACAGTCTCTTACATAATACATGTTCAAAGCTTATGAAGAAGTTATTTACCAAATACGGCAGCGGTCATGGCATTTATTTGCTGTTTCAAGCCAGTCAGCTCCTCAGCTACCGGATTAAGGGCAGCCTCAGCATCCTCAGCCCTTTTCAGTAGAGTTGACTTTTCTGTATCCCAACCTGCCCGCTCGTTCTTGAAGCTCTCCTTCAGTTTCTCCATTGCTGTTAAGGCACTGGTTAGTTCCTCCTTGGCTTGGGAGGTCTCGGCTTGTTGCGACTTGATATTTTCTTGAAGGTCGGCGATTTGAGATTCCTTCTTGTTAAGATCAGCCTGCAAGAGACATGTAATTAATTACATAGCAGTGCATATTCAAAGTCCCAAGCACATAACAAGTAATATACTTGGCACTTGGGGGCTAATGTCTATTGCTTCTTATCAAAAAAAAATTTACAAGTCCCAAGCACATAACAACTATCAGCTTGATGGTCAACCGGATTATAAAGGTCCTAAGTAAGAATTTTGAGCCTTACAACATAATTAGTCTCAACTTAACATATTTATTAAGTTGACCCTTGGGGGCTACATAGGCGAAATTGAAGATTTATTATTCTAAAGTCCCGGTTCATATTGACATTATAAACCGGCCCTTGCGGGCTAGTGGAGTTGATCTATATGGCTCTTGAAAGTTTGCAGAACATTCTATTCTTTTATGTCCAGTAAACTTGGTGGCTAAGGGAAGAATATTTATGCAGAGTTAACAGCATTTACCTCATATCGCTCCTTCATCATGTTCAGTAAATCGGCTTCATAATCACGGCTTGTGTACAAACGGTTTAAAAACCCAGAATGAATATCTTGGGCGCTGAGGTGGGCATAGCTTTCCAAGTCCGCCTTCCACTTGCCCTTGTCAACAGTAGAAAATTCTTCTTTGGCACTATGTTTTGACAGAGCAGTGGGGTTGTCTGGAGCTGTATACCTGACACCGGTAACTACAACATCGTCAGCTTTATCATCAGCAGCCTTAGTTGGGCTTGGCGGTTTATCAGCATGACCCATCGGATCAATTTCCATCTGCTCAACAAAGGTGTCATGATCTTGCGGTGGCGGATCATCAAGAATAGCTTCAGTATTTGTTTCAAACTGTTCCGGGTTCTTTTCCGGATCAGTTGGTGCACTGTCATCAGCCGGTTTGTTCAATTTGGCCTTTTTACTGGGTCTGGCCTTGGCTCTGACAGAGACGCAAACAGTTTTGAGGGTTGGAATTTGTGTCCCTGTGGACTCGCCAGAGGATGAAAGGGAAGTTCCCTGATAGTTTGAATCAGACGGATTAAGAGGTTGTCGGAAATAACCCGCCTTGGGATAAGATGTGTCAGAAATAGAAGAGACCTCTGGGCGGCATTTACGAACTGGCGAGTTCGGTAAACCGGAAGAAGTGACCACATGGCTGCTATGCCGGGTTGTGCGGCGAGCTTCGTGTTGCTGCTTCTTCAAAAGAAAGTTTGGATCCAAGTAAGCTAGGGGGTGAGAAAATCTTACTTTCTGGCTTGCTTGTCGGGTTTTCTGTGTGGGCAGAGGTTCTGAACCGGATGAGAGAATAGTTACCTCTACGTCATTTGCGCGGCTAGCTTCTGCGTCGTCCTGATAAAAATCATCGTCAATGAGATGTATGAAAAAAGAGCCAAGTGAATCAAGTTCTACCTTTGACTCCGGATTATCATCGTCAATGTTTAACTCGGTAGGCTCGGTGTTTTTCTTCTTAGCGGGCTTCTTGTTGACCTTGGTTTTGACACGAAGTGTTTTGGCCGGTTTATCCTACGGTTTCTTCTTCCAGAACGGATCATCACCCTGTTTAAAGATTGAAAAAGATCATAAGGGAGTATTAAGAATATGGATTAAAGCAGGAGTGGGGCAATTCTTACAGCTGGCGGTTTATTTGAAGCGCAGAAAGGACTAAGTCCTGTTTTGCTACAGTCGGTCACCGGTTCATCCAACATCTTCTGGACAGATTCAGTAATTTCAGCATCAGTCAGCTGAATATCAGTGTGGCGTTGAGGGTCTTTCACATCCCCTGTGTACTCACACATTAAACCGGGGCGACGGCTTAAAGGCAAAATGCTCCAAGATACCCAGCAATGGACAAAATCAATGCTTGTCAAACCGTTTGCCATAAAGGCTCTGAGCTTTGAAAGCTGTGGTGCATATTTGGACCATTCCTTTGCATTGAGTCTTTGGGGGAATGGATGTGCATCGGTAAGCCGGTGAGCACGGTAACCCGACAGAGGATTCTCGCCAGCTGGAGATGTATCATGGCAATAGAACCAAGTTTGATTCCAATCTTTGGGATGGCTATGATGCCTAGCGTGAGGGAAGCTGACGTCTTTTCTCTTCTGAATTGAAACCCTGCCAAGTTCAGTATTGGGCCCATCCGTAAATTCAGTACGGCGGTTTAAATAGAAGAAATCTCTGAACAGGTCGACTGTGGGCTCTTCTTGTAGGTAGGCTTCACAAAACACTTGAAAATTGCAAATATTGGACACGGAGTTAGGCCCAATATCTTGAGGGTGAAGTTGGAAGAAGTGAAGCACATCACGGAATAATTTTGATCCGGGAGGGCTGAACCCTCGACTCAGATGATCAACAAAAACGATCACTTCCCCATCCTTGGGCTCAGGAGGATTTTCTGGACCGGGGGCTCTCCAGTGGATGTCTTCCTTTTTCGCTAAAGCGCCGGTTGCAACACACCCGTTCAGTTCTTCTTCTGTAACCTGGGATGGAACCCAGTTACAGGAATAAAAGGATTTGGCCATTTATACGATAACCTGGAAAAGATTTGTGCCGGTTTAAGGTTCATGGTTAACAGGCAGAAAGTGTTGAAGCATGCATAAATGTTAAACCAGACAGTGACGTTATTAAATTACAAAGACGAGCACTTGGCGGTTTAAGAGGGGACTAATGGTACCTGGCAGGTTATTATTTTCTGAGGTTAAACCACCTACACGGATATTGAAAGTATAGATCTGAAGTTGGAAATGGCTAAGTGATGAAAAACAGGTTTCACAGATTGGTATTGCAATTTTGGATCTACCGCGTGTCAGAAAATGAAAATATATTCAGACCTAAAATACTAGTACTTGAGCAGTTTATGAAGGTCCAGATCAGATTTTTTTCTACCTAAAAGAGATGCTCTGATGAGGAAAAAGGGACTAGGATTATTGCCGCACAGGATAAGTATCAAGTTTGAATCAAACCTCATGCTACAGCGAAGAACAAGTGAAGAACAGTGCCGAACCTCCATGAATCCATTCGAACCCTAATGAGATCTACAGAGGGGGAAGGAGGAAGAACTTACCAAGGCTGTTGAACGGCGGAGGCGCGTGAGCAAAATCTGGACCAAGTCAGGTTGAAGCGGCGGCCAATAGTGATGCAGAGGAGAGGGTCGATGGCGGCGACTGGACTCGAGGGCAGCGCGTCGCGAGGAAGACGATGAAGACGAAGAGGCCGAGGGGGGAAAGTGAAAAGGACCCCTGGCCCTATTTATAAGGTGAATGGATAAGTGGCATGCGTGAGAATCGAGGAGCTCCAAATTGGGTGACGTCATGGCGGGTTATCATGATCTCGGAAGATGACGTCACGGCGAGTTACAAATTTTTGCGAAGGTAATGAAGAAGGAATTTTCCTAAGTGTTGAAGATTGACATGAACAAGTTCAAATCAACCTGGGGCCTAATGTTGGGGATATAACTATTGAGTATAAACCGCCCAGGAGGGGCCGGGTTATGCTCATAGTGATTTACCTGTATTGAAGCCCATGAAGACATAGAAGATGGCGACTTACGAAGGAGACTTAATAAGAAGGCCCAAAGCCCAAAGGTGAGTTAGGGCCCATAGATGTAAACCACCATAAGTATATGACTTGTATTGTAAGATAGGAAAGAGTGGATACCGAGCCGGACACGTTTATGAGCCGGCCGGGATTCTGTGAACCGCAGGGCGTCAACCTGTGTATATAAAGGGACGACCCGGCGACGGTTTAGGGACAAGAAACAACAGATCGAGAGCCAGGTTAAGCGTATTCGCTCCCTGGTCATCGAAACCCTAGCAATACCACCTCAAACTGGATTAGGCCTTCACCTTCACCGCAAGGGGCCGAACCAGTATAAACTCCCCGTGTCCTTTGTCCTGATTAACCCCTTTAAACTAACCTCATTGCGATGGCTCCACGACTAAGTCCTCACACTAGGACATCTGCCGTGACTATTCCACGACACCCTGGGTATTTGATACCGGTTCAGTTTCTAAGATTAGTAACTCGAAACAAGAGTTGCAGAATAAATAGAGACTAGTTAAGGGCGAGGTGACGATGTGTGTTGGAATTAATTCCAAGGTTGATACGATCACCATCGCACACTCACTCTACCTTCGGGATTAGTGCTGAACCTAAATAAATGTTATTTGGTGTTAGCGTTGAGCATGAATATGATTAGATCATGTTTTTGCAATACGGTTTTTCATTTAAGTCAGAGAATAATTGTTGTTCTGTTTACATGAATAAAACCTTCTATGGTCATACACCGAATGTAAATGGTTTATTGAATCTTGATCATAGGAATACACATATTCATAATAATGATGCCAAAAGATGCAAAGTTGATAATGATAGTGCAACATATTTGTGGCACTGCCGTTTAGGTCATATTGATGTAAAGCGCATGAAGAAACTCCATGCAGATGGACTTTTGGAATCACTTGATTATGAATCATTTGATACTTGCGAACCATGCCTCATGGGCAAGATGACTAAAACTCCGTTCTCCGGAACAATGGAGCGAGCTAATGACTTATTGGAAATAATACATACCGATGTATGCGGTCCGATGTGTGTTGAAGCACGCGGCGGGTATCGTTATTTTCTAACCTTCACAGATGATTTGAGTAGATATGGGTATATCTACTTGATGAAACATAAGTCTGAAACATTTGAAAAGTTCAAAGAATTTCAGAGTGAAGTGGAGAATCATTGTAACAAGAAAATAAAGTTTCTACGATCCGATCGCGGAGGCGAATATTTGAGTTACGAGTTTGGCCTTCATTTAAAACAATGTGGAATTGTTTCACAACTCACGCCACCTGGAAGACCACAGCGTAATGGTGTGTCCGAACGTCGTAACCATACTTTATTAGACATGGTGCGTTCTAGATGTCTCTTACCGATTTACCACTATCATTTTGGGGTTATGCATTAGAGACAGCTGCATTCACGTTAAATAGGGCACCATCTACCGTATGAACTGTGGTTTGGCAAGAAACCTAAGTTGTCGTTTCTTAAAGTTTGGGGATGCGATGCTTATGTCAAAAGGCTTTAGCCAGATAAGCTCGAACCCAAATCGGAGAAGTGCGTCTTCATAGGATACCCTAAAGAAACTATTGGGTACACCTTCTACCATAGATCTGAAGGCAAGGTTTTTGTTGCTAAGTTTGGGTCCTTTCTAGAGAAGGAGTTTCTCTCGAAGGAAGTGAGTGGGAGGAAAGTAGAACTTGATGAGGTAATTGTACCTTCTCTCGAATTGGAGAGTAACACATCATAGAAAACAGTTCCCGTGATACCTACACCAACCAGAGAGGAAGCTACTGATGATGATCATGAAACTTCAGATCAAGTTACTACAGAACTTCGTAGGTCGACCAGAACACGTTCTGTACCAGAGTGGTACAGTAATCCTGTCCTGGAAGTCATGTTATAAGACCATGGCGAACCTATGAACTATGAAGAAGCTATGATGAGCCCAGATTCCGATAGATGGCTCGAGGCCATGAAATCTGAGATAGGATCCATGTATGAGAACAAAGTGTGGACTTTGGTGGACTTGCCCGATGATCGGCAAGCCATTGAGAATGAATGGATCTTCAAGAAGAAGACTAACGCTGATAGTAATGTCACTATCTACAAAGCTTGACTTGTCGCAAAAGGTTTTCGACAAGTTCAAGGGTTGACTATGATGAGACTTTCTCACCCGTAGCGATGCTTGAGTCCGTCCGAATCATGTTAGCAATTGCCGCATTTTATGATTATGAAATCTGGCAAATGGACGTCAAAACTGCATTCCTTAACGGATTTCTTAAAGAAGAGTTGTATATGATGCAACCAGAAGGTTTTGTCGATCCTAAAGGTACTAACAAAGTGTGCAAGCTCCAGCGATCCATCTATGGACTGGTGCAAGCATCTCGGAGTTGGAATATACGCTTTGATGAGGTGATCAAAGCATATGGTTTTATAGAGGCTTACGGTGAAGCCTGTATTTACAAGAAAGTGAGTGGGAGCTCTGTAGCATTTATGATATTATATGTGAATGACATATTGTTGATTGGAAATGATATAGAATTTCTGGATAGCATAAAAGGATACTTGAATAAGAATTTTTTAATGAAAAACCACGGTGAAGCTACTTACATATTGGGCATCAAGATCTATAGGAATAGATCGAGATGCTTAATAGGACTTTCACAAAGCACATACCTTGGCAAAAGTTTTGAAGAAGTTCAAAATGGACCAGTCAAAGAAAGGGTTCTTGCCTGTGTTGCAAGGTGTGAAGTTGACTAAGACTCAAAACCCAACCACGATAGAAGATAGAGAGAGAATGAAAGTCATTCCCTATGCCTCAGCCATAGGTTCTATAAAGTATGCCATGCTGTGTACCATACCTGTTGTGTACCTTGCCATGAGTTTGGCAAGGGGGTACAATAGTGATCTAGGAGTAGATCACTGGACAGCGGTCAAAATTATCCTTAGATGCCTTAAAGAGGACTAAGGAAATGTTTCTCGGTTATGGAGGTGATAAAGAGTTCGTCGTAAAGGGTTACGTCAATGCAAGCTTTAACACCGATCCGGATGACTCTGAGTCTCAATCTGGATACATATTGAAAGTGGGAGCAATCAGCTAGAGTAGCTCCATGCAGAGCATTGTAGACATAGAAATTTGCAAAATACATACGGATCTGAATGTGGCAGACCCGTTGACTAAACTTCTCACACAAGCAAAACATGATCACACCTTAGTACTCTTTGGGTATTAATCACATGGCGATGTGAACTAGATTATTGACTCTAGTAAACTCTTTGGGTATTGGTCACATGACGATGTGAACTATGGGTGTTAAATCACTTGGTGATGTGAACTAGATTATTGACTCTAGTGCAAGTGGGAGATTGAAGGAAATATGCCCTAGAGGCAATAATAAAGTTGTTATTTTATATTTCCTTATTCATGATAAAGGTTTATTATTCATGCTAGAATTGTATTGATCGGAAACTTAAATACATGTGTGAATACATAAACAAATACCGTGTCCCTAGTGAGCCTCTACTAGACTAGCTCTTTGATCAGAGATGGTTAAGGTTTCCTAACCATGGACATGTGTTGTCATTTGATAACGGGATCACATCATTAGGAGAATGATGTGATGGACAAGACCCATCCGTTAGCTTAGCATAATAATCGTTCAGTTTTCTTGCTATTGCTTTCTTCATGTCAAATACTTATTCCTTCGACTATGAGATTATGCAACTCCTGGATACCGGAGGAATACCTTGTGTGCTATCAAACATCACAACATAACTGGGTGATCATAAATATGCTCTACACGTATCTCCGAAGGTGTTTGTTGAGTTGGCATAGATCGAGATTAGGATTTGTCACTCCGAGTATCGGAGAGGTATCTCTGGGCCCTCTCGGTAATACACATCATAAGCTTGCAAGCAAATGACTAAGGAGTTAGTCACGAGGTGATGTATTATAGAACGAGTAAAGAGACTTACCGGTAACGAGATTGAACTAGGTATGAAGATACCGACGATCGAATCTCGGGCAAGTAACATACCGATGGACAAAGGGAATTACATATGTTATCATAAGGTTCAACCGATAAAGATCTTCATAGAATATGTAGGAGCCAATATGGGCATCCAGGTTCTGCTATTGGTTATTGACCGGAGAGGTGTCTCGGTCATGTCTACATAGTTCTCAAACCCGTAGGGTCCGCACGCTTAACGTTCGTTGACGATATAGTGTTATATGAGTTATGTATGTTGGTGACCGAATGTTGTTAGGAGTCCCGGATGTGATCACGGACATGACGAGGAGCTCTGGAATAGTCCGGAGGTAAAGTTTGATATATGGGATAATAGTGTTTGGTCTCCGGAAAGGTTCCGAAATTCATCGGAAGGGGTTTCGGATGTTTCCAGGGGCCAGACACCAGGAACCCAGGCGTCTGGGGGTAGACGCCGGGAACCCTGGCGTCTAGCCCCGGAGTCCGAGAAGGACTCTTGCCTTTCGGGCAAAACCGACTTTGAGGAGGTTTTTACTCCAAGTTTCGACCCCAGGGCTCAACATATAAATAGAGGGGCAGGGCTAGCACCCAAGACACATCAAGATTCACCAAGCCATGTGCCAGCAACCCCGTCCCCTCTAGTTTATCCTCCGTCTAGTTTCTGTAGTGCTTGGCGAAGCCCTGCGGAGATTGTTCTTCATCACCAACCGTCACCATCCATAGAGATGCTCTCCCCTCTCGTAGCTATGCATCTCTATGGATAGATCTTGTGTGTGTGTAGAATTTTTTTTGTTTTCCATGCAACGTTTCCCAACATGTCCACCTTGAGGGGGAGGAGGGGAGGCTAAAACAAAGCTAGCAAAGACTAGGTGGGTGGCAGATGCAATTTTGGATTGGTTGAGAGAAACACCAACACTTGGTCCAACAGCACTCCATGGGAAGCTATTTGAGAAGTACAAGATTGATATACCTTACATAAGGATTTTCTATGCTAAGGAAATGGCTCTTGATAGGATTAATGGTCCTTGGAATGAGAGCTTTCAGTTGCTCTACACATTTAAATCTAAAGTGGAAGCTGCTAGTCCAGGGAGTGTTGTAGAGATTGATAAGCATACAATTATATACAAAATAAAAGGGAAGTCATTTCAGAAGGAGTGCTTCAGGAGGGCTTTTGTTTGTTTCAAGGCTTGTTGGCAGGGGTTTCTTGATGGTTGCAGGTCCTATTTGGCTGTTGATGCAACTACTTTGAATGGAAGGTGGAGAGGACAACTAGTGGCAGCTTCTGTAGTTGATGGACACAACTGGCTATTCCCAGTTGCATTTGGTGTGGTGGAGGCAGAGTCTGATGAAAGTTGGGTCTGGTTTCTGCAGCAATTGCGCAAACTTATAGGTACACCCCTAGGTTTAGCTATACACACAGATGCTTGCAAGGGTTTGGAGAGTGCAGTGGAAATTGTATTCCCTGGAGTGGAGCATAGGGAATGTATGCGACACCTAGCGCAGAATTTCAGAAACAAATTCAAAGGTAAAGTTTATGATGAGAACTTATGGCCAGCATCATACACATGCAGTGAGAGGAAGCATGAGCATCATTTGAGAGTGTTGTATGCTCACAATCCTCTGGTGAAGGAGTACCTAGATGCACATCATGGAAAGTTGTGGTTAAGAAGCAAATTCAATGAAATCTGCAAAGTAGACTAAGTGACGAGTAACCTGGCAGAGTGTTTCAATGCAAAGATCAAGTCATTGAAAGGGCTTCTGATATGGCAAATATTTGATAATATTCGGCAGATGATCATGATAAAGATGGCTCTTCGCAAAAGAATTGCAGAAACAGAATATGTTGGCCATCTTAGGCTCCCATCTCTTATTAAGTCATTGCATGCCAAGGCAAGAGGACTGAACATGAAATGCATTTGAGCGGCGACACACGAGGATGAGGTAACATATACTGACAGTAAAAACAGGGAATGGAGATATCCAGTTAACCTAGCAACTAGGAAATGCAGTTGTAGGCAATGGCAGCTCCGTGGGAAGCCATGCATACATGCCCTACATCTGATGACTGTTATAGGTGGTGAAGATGGTGAAGTTGATCAATACATCTCTGACTATTTTTCTGTTGCCAAACTCAGGGCTGCTTATGCTTCCAATGTGCCTGCACTCTTGGGAAAAGACCAATGGAACATAGTAGATCCAGGGTTCAAACTACATTCTCCTGTACTGACTAGACCACCAGGAAGACCAAGGAAGAACATGATCAGAAGAGGTGAAGAGGGTCGTGTAAAAAGACAATGTAAGTGCAAAAAATGTGGAACCCTAGGGCACATTGCTAGGCCATGTACCAATATGGTGGATGCTTCATTTGGAGAAGAGGAACAATGGGCAGCAACAAATGCAGAGGAGAATGCAGCATTAGAGCAGATTGAAGCTAATACAGAGGAGAATGAAACAGCAAAGTAGATTGCAGCTAATTCAGAGGAGAATGAAGTCACTGAATTAGCACTACCAGCAGCTTGGTATGTGTGCAACAACCTTCCATTTTTGTGCATTTATTCTATTTTTATCGATGGCTTATAATCTTTTTTCTGTTTGACCTAGCTCTAGGAAAATTAGAGGAAAAGGAGAGAAAAGGCCAAGAGAGAAAGAATTAGAATATGAAGCCATGGCTTATGAAGATTTTGAACCCTGTCAACTGGCCAGTGCAAGTTCTCCGTCAACACCTCGACAGCCATCACCCGAAGTGAAGATCAGAAGGAAGAAGAAAAAGGTGGGTATCCCACCTAGGGAAACCAGGAGCAAGGCTGTTAAGCCGTCTCGAAACACAAGGAGTAAGGCAAAGATGTGAACTTCGAACGTTGAATGCAAGTTGTAAACTTTGAACTTTAAGGATTTGTACAACTGTGAAAACTTGTAAGGTTTAATAATGCTATTCGTACTTTGATGTGAAATTTGAGGCAAAATTTGAATTTTAGGCAAAATTTGAATTTGAACCAACACTTGAACTCCGATCTGTGGTGTCATGTTGCAATGTTTGCTGAACTATTGTAAACGTTAGGTGATCAATCCGATCTCTTTTGCATGGTAAAACATATAGTCATGGGAAATGTGCTTCAAATGTGCTCCGAAGCTAGGGTAAACTGCCCCATTTGTAATCAAGTATTATTTGGACCTACTCTAAATGAGCCAAATATTTTTTATTAACACCTATTCAATGTATATAGTGTAGATTCGAAGTCTCACTATTTATTGAATTAATCTTCATATTTTTACATTTTTTTGAAAATAATGTGATTTAATAGAAAACCATTAAAAACACGTTTAAAATATGAAAAAGAAAAACTAAGTTCAGATCCTTCTTATTCACTTTGAAATAAAGCTTTGGTGATTTTTTCTAATTTTTCAAAAAACCTACCTCCTTTCCTTGAACTCTCTGTAATGTTGTACGTGATAGCTCACATTTGTGAAGGTTTTTTCATGAAAATGTCCATGGAACAAGTTTATGATTTTTTTGGTAACATGTCACATAAGACAACATTGTGCGCAGGTTTTATATTTTTTCGATTTTTTTAAAATTAATGGTGCTCATTTAACCACGATCGTGTCAACTAGGTTTTTTTTTAAAATGACCGTAGACCAAGTTTAGTATTTTTCCTCGTTAGTGTGTCTTATAAAATGACGATTCACGAAGGTTTCATATTTTTTGGATTTTTTTAAAATTAGTTATGCTCAGTTGAATATTGGTCAAACACTAGATAACCCCGTTGACCAACTCAAAACCCCTCTAAACCCCGCGGGGTTTCGCCTAACCCTAGCTCCGAACATCATCCATCCGATCATACCCTAGCGCCAAGCGACAGCCCTCAGATATGGTCTTCTAGAAGGAATTGTGAGGCCAGGCTGCGTGCAGGCTCCGCGCCGTTGGATCACAAGGACGGCTTCGCATCGTTGGATCCTTGGGCGATCCAAGAGAGGCGATCCGCAAGACATTGGTTGTGCTCGCCCACCATTGCCTCCCCTGTCTTCTTCTTCTGCGGCGACCAGAGGAGCCACTCGTCTGCTTCTTCTTCTCCGGCGACTAGATATGTCGAGCTGCACTTCAGCCTCCCGCCTCTCGTGGCCCCATTATGGTCCAGTGCCCATGGAGCGATGCCCTGACTGCCCACGCACCGCGCCACTGAAAAGGTTGACTTTGAGGGAGGACAAGAATGGCAACTTTGGGCGTGAGTTCATGAAATGCGGGAGCAAGCCAGAGGGGCAGGTTAGATCTCATGATTTTTCTTTGACCCTTTCTTTTTCTCTTTGCTTCTAATTCTTTTTCGTTGGATCTGAGATTTAGGGTTCATGATTTCGTTTTAGATCATGAATAAATGCACACATTTTGAATGGATGGATGACTACGTTCGGAGGCTTCAAGGGGAGGGCTTGCTTCAATTCAATGGGGCCACAACCCGGGAGGTCAATCTGCCATCAGCCACTCAGAATTTGGTCTTTGAAAGTGCTGCTCCGACAGTTGGGGATGAGGATCTGAAGGGGGAATTAAAGAAGATGAACAAGAACTTGAGGCAGATGATTTAGTTGAACAAGCAGGCGAATCTGATAGCATTAGGATTTTATTGTTGTACAGTTTCTCTAGGATTTGCTTACTTGTTGGTCATCACTCGTTAGAGATGTTATTTGTGTCGTGTCATGTGCTCTACGATTTGCTTAAGGGTTTGTGGATCATGTGCTCTCTGTGTTGCTTAATTTGTGGATCATGTGCTCTCTGTGTTGCTTAAACTATGTATCTATCTCCATCTCTGAATCTCTGTAGGTGTTAGTTTTTTGACACTTTTAGTTTCGTTAGACAACACCGAGGGCAAGAGAAACACTTTCAGTTTCGTCAGACAACACCGAGGGCAAGAGAAAAAAACGTAGTTATTGGGCCCAAAATGAAACCAAGCTCTGGTTGGGCCGTCGCATTGCGTTGATTGTCGAAGGCCCACAAAGATTAAAGAGGCCTAAAAAAATAATTGTTTTGATTGCACCTACAGAGATTGAGTGCACGTTGGTTACATTACAAGAATAGATTACATCGTTTGAAATTACACAACAATTGATATTGCCACCAAGAAGTCAACAATTTCCGTTTTGTTTCATGCAATATGGCCACCAAGAAGTAAACAATGGGCTACCCTTCATTTCATCCTGCCAAATGGCCACAAACTATTCAAAAGTTAGCTTCTTTTTGTTCATACAATATAGGTATCCTACAATATATATGGGCACCAACAATTCAAAAAATTCAGCTTCTTTTTCTTCTTTTCAACGTCAACATGGCTCATCTTTCCAGCTTTAATTTCCTTTTTGACACCTCAACTAGTCCATTAGCCGCACGTGCCAAAAATTGGAACCAATAAAACCTATAATATAAGGGCCAAAATTAATTTCATCTTGCCAAATGGCCACAAACTATTCAAAAATTAGCTTGTTTTTGTTCATACAATATACAGAATAGGGCCACCAACAATTCAAAAAAATTAGCTTTTCTCCTTCTTCTTTTCAACATCAACATGGCTCATTTTTCTAGCTTTAATTTTCTTTTTGACACTTCAACTAGTCCATTAGCCGCGCATGCCAAAACTTGACCCTAAAATATAAGGGCCAAAATACAAATATTACACAACATGAATATAACAAGACGAATGGCTACCCTCCAACCATTTTTACAAGGCGAACCCCAAAACTTGCTGGTTTTCATTGAGGGATATCCTTTCATTGATTGATTTAGCAGAAGGGCTCGGCTACGGCACCATATCCACAAGCGATATCTCACGTCAAATAAGGGTACAACCAATGACATATAAAAGTAGCAAGCAAAACACAGATAACCAACGACATATCAAATAAGGGTAGCAAGCATAACATAGTTCTTAGGGTTCCCAACATGATATAACACGACAGAGATTAAAAGTTCATGGTACAATCAACGACATAATTAAGATAGAAATATATAAAAGATAAAAAGCCCTAACACCCTAGGGCAAGACAAGCTTCACGAGACCAGCCCTTCACCACCATCTTCACTGCGCCTTCTCTTCACTGATCCTCTTCACTGCTCCTCCTCCATGCCATCCTTGCCGAGGTAGTAGGGGAGGCTGTGCATACCGTTGCGGGTGGGGAAGATGCTGTTGAAGTCGGTGAAGATGTTGTAGATGGTGAATGCGATGAACTCACACCCACACCAAAACACCTTGCCGAGGAGGTAGTACGCATCAAATCTGTTGGTGAAGTTGATGATGAGCCCTATCGGCGGAGTGCTGGAGTTTGGATGCACTTCCTCCAGTCAGAACATCACCGGCGAGCCCGCCGGGAGGTGGGCGAAGCCCACACCGAGGAACCACTTGGCAAACTCCTTTGCACCCCTCTAGCGTGGGAACGCCCACACGCGGAGCGTCGTCTCCACGACGACGCCGGCGGGATACCGCCTCTCCGGCATGGTCGGTGGGAGCTTGAAGGTAGGGCCGTTGTATTGCATCCTCGCCTCGCTTTGAGAGTGCTCTGGGTTTGGGTGAAGAAGAGAAGGGGGCGGCGTAAATGGACGTGTGGAGAATAGGTGGAGGGGTGGGTGGTTTAAATTGCGAAAGGGGAGTGGCACCGGCCGCGCTTTGGATTTGTTACGTTCAAACGAGCCGCGTCGATCAATATGCCACTTCAATTGCCAACAGGTTTTAATTGCCACGTTGAATAGATGCGAGTGGATCGAAAAGTCTAAAACGATGCTTTACATCGAGGAGACAAGCGTGCGAGATGAGATGAACCAGCGACAGCGATCGTCCTTGCGTCTGTGGCGGCTTGCATGCAGAAAGAGGCCGGTCAGCGTCCGTGGCGGCTCGCGTGAAGAAAGAGGCCGGTCAGCGCATCGTGGCGGCGGGCATCGGCGTATGCAGGCAGGCTAGCTACGTGCATGCATAGCAGGCTAACTGGACATGTCGTGCATGCATAGCAGGCTTCTGTCGTTGCAGCGCGCGCAGGGCCCAACAGTCTAACCACGGCCCAACGGTCGAACAGCGGCACCGTCCGACGTGGCCCCAATTGTCAGGTCCAACGGGCGACATACTCCAGCGCGGCCCCACTCGTCAGAGTTAACGGTCAAAGCAATGACCTGGCGGCATCCACCGTTTGTGACCATTTCTGAGGGTTTCAGACAAGAGAGTGGGGAAAAGTGAGCAAATGTTAAGAGCGTGGGGATGAATGAGTATGGCAAAGGAACCAGGGGCACAGATGTAAAAATCCCTTTATATTACGTGCTGAAATTTACTGTCACTTGTCACTATGGAAACTCATCCTTTGAGGGGCTTGTTCGGGGTATCTTGACCTCGACTGGAAGAGCAAAGAGTTGCTCCTCAACCTACTGCACCTACTGAAAATATTTATTATAAAATTCCTTCGGGTATGATAGAGAAATTGCTAGCTAATCCTTATGCAGGAGATGGAACTTTACATCCTGATTTGCATCTAATCTATGTGGATGAAGTTTGTGGATTATTTAAGCTTGCAGGTTTGCCCGAGGATGATGTCAAGAAGAAGGTCTTCCCTTTATCTTTGAAGGGAAAGGCATTGGCATGGTATAGGCTATGTGATGATATTGGAGCTTGGAATTACAACCGATTGAAATTGGAATTTAATCAGAAGTTTTATCCTATGCATCTGGTTCATCGTGATCGGAATTATATATATATAATTTTTGGCCTCATGAGGGAGAAAGTATCGCTCAAGCTTGGGGGAGGCTTAAGTCAATGTTATATTCATGCCCCAATCATGAGCTTTCGAAAGAAATTATTATTCAGAATTTTTATGTTCGACTTTCTTGTAATGATCAATCCATGCTTGATACTTCTTGTACTGGTTCTTTTATGAAGAAGACTATTGAATTCAAATGGGATCTCTTGGAAAGAATTAAATGCAACTCTGAAGATTGGGAGCTCGACGAAGGTAAGGAGTCAGGTATAAACCTTAAGTTTGATTGTGTTAAAACTTTTATGGATACCAATGCTTTTCGTGAATTTAGCACTAAATATGGACATGACTCTGAGATAGTAGCTTCTTTCTGTGAATCATTTGCTACTCATGTTGATCTCCCTAAGGAGAAGTGTTTTAAATATCATCCCCCCATTGAAGTAAATATAGGATAACCCATTAAAGTTGAAGAAGAAACCATTACTTATAATGCTGATCCTGTTATTCCTACCGCTTATATTGAGAAACCACCTTTTCCTGTTAGGATTAAAGAACATGCTAAAGCTTCAGCTGTAGTTCGTAAGAGTTATACTAGAACACCCACACCCCCTGAACAAATTAAAGTCGAACCTAGTATTGCTATGGTTAAAGATCTCTTGGTCGATAATATTGATGGGCATGTTATTTATTTCTGTGATGAAGCTGCTAGAATTGCTAAACCCGATGAAAAAAAAACATAGACCTGTTGTTGGCATGCCTGTTGTTTCTGTTAAGATAGGAGATCATTGTTATCATGGCTTATGTGATTTGGGTGCTAGTGTGAGTGCAATTCCCTTTACTTTATACCAAGAAATTATGAATGATATTGCACCTGTTGAAATAGAAGATATTGATGTTACTATTAAGCTTGCTAATAGAGATACTATTTCACCAATTGGGATTGTTAGAGATGTTGAAGTCTTGTGTGGGAAAATAAAATACCCTACTGATTTTCTAGTTCTTGGTTCCCCACAAGATGATTTTTGTCCCATTATATTTGGTAGACCTTTCTTGAACACTGTTAATACTAAAATAGATTGTGAGAAAGAAACTGTTAGTGTAAGTTTTGGGGATGTGTCTCATGAGTTTAATTTCTCCAAATTTCATAGACAACCCCATGATAAAGAATTGCCTAGTAAAGATGAAATTATTGGTCTTGCTTCTATTCCCGTGCCTCCTACTGATCCTATAGAACAATATTTGTTAGACCATGAGAATGACATGTTCATGAATGAAAGAAATGAAATAGATGAGATATTCTTTAAACAAATGCCTGTTTTGAAACACAATTTGCCTGTTGAGACTCTTGGCGATCCTCTACCACCCAAGAGTGATCCTGTGTTTGAGCTTAAACAACTACCTGACACTTTGAAATATGCTTATCTCGATGAGAAGAAGATATATCCTGTTATTATTAGTGCTAACCTTTCAGAGCATGAGGAAAAGAAATTATTGAAAACTCTGAAGAAGCACCGTGCAACTATTGGATACACTATTGATGATCTTAAGGGCATTAGTCCCACTCTATGTCAGCACAAAATTAATATGGAACCTGATGCTAAACTAGTCGTTGATCACCAGCAACGGTTGAATCCTAAGATGAAATATTAAAGCTTCTGGAAGCAGGTATAATCTATCCTATTGCTGATAGTAGATGGGTAAGTCCTGTTCATTGTGTCCCTAAGAAGGGAGGTATTACTGTTGTTCCTAATGATAAGAATGAATTGATTCCGCAAAGAATTGTTACAGGTTATAGAATGGTAATTGATTTTATAAAATTAAATAAAGCTACTAGTAAAACCATTATCCTCTGCCATTTATTGACCAAATGCTAGAAAGACTATCAAAACATACACATTTCTGCTTTCTAGATGGTTATTCCGGTTCTTCTCAAATACCTGTGTCACAAGAGGATCAAGAAAAAACTACTTTTACATGCCCTTTTGGTACCTTTGCTTATAGACGTATGCCTTTTGGTTTATGCAATGCACCTGCTACTTTTCAAAGATGTATGACTGTTATATTCTCTGATTTTTGTGAAAAGATTGTTGAGGTTTTCATGGATGATTTCTCCGTACACGGAACTTCTTTTGATGATTGCTTAAGCAACCTTGGTCGAGTTTTGCATAGTTCTGAAGAAACTAATCTTGTCTTGAATTGGAAGAAGTGCCACTTTATGGTTAATGAAGGTATTGTCTTGGGGCACAAAGTCTCCGAAAGAGGTATTGAAGTTGATAAAGCTAACGTTGATGCTATTGAAAAAATGTCGTGTCCTAAACATATCAAAGGTTTAAGAAGTTTCCTTGGTCATGCTGGTTTCTATAGGAGATTTATTAAAGACTTCTCTAAAATTTCTAGGCCTCTTACTAATCTCTTGCAAAAAGATATTCCATTCATTTTTTATGATGATTGTGTAGAAGCATTTGAAATACTTAAGAAAGTCTTAATTTCTGCACCTATTGTTCAACCCCCTGATTGGAACCTACCCTTTGAAATTATGTGTGATGCTAGTGATTATGCTGTTGGTGCTGTTCTAGGACAAAGAGTTGATAAGAAATTAAATGTTATCCATTATGCAAGTAAAACTCTAGACAGTGCTCAAAGAAATTATGCTACTACTGAAAAAAAAATTAGCAATTGTATTTGCTTGTGACAAGTTCAGATCTTATATTGTTGATTCTAAAGTAACTGTTCACACTGATCATGCTGCTATTAAATATCTTATGGAAAAGAAAGATGCTAAACCTAGACTTATTAGATGGGTTCTCTTGCTGCATGAATTTGATTTATATATTATTGATAGAAAAGGGGCTGAGAACCCCGTAGCAGACAACTTGCCTAGGTTAGAAAATATTCTTGATGACCCACTACCTATTGATGATAGCTTTCCTGATGAACAATTAGCTGTTATAAATGCTTCTCATAGTACTCCATGGTATACAGACTATGCTAATTATATTGTTGCTAAATTTATACCACCTAATTTCACATACCAACAAAAGAAAAAAAAATCTATGATTTAAGACATTACTTTTGGGATGACCCACACCTTTATAAAGGAGTAGATGGTGTCACTGGTACAACGAGGTGCTATACAAACGGTTTTTAACCACTTTCCGCGACGGCATTTTGAACCGTCGCCAAGTGAGTGTGTGCGATAGGGGGGGGGGGGTCCTTCCCACACGACCCAGAAACCGTCGGGGATAGGGAGCCTTGGTGCATACAGTTGTCCCTATAAAACTATTTCTGATATCTCGAATATCCCAAACGCTCCATCCTTGCTACTCGTGTGTGCTCGCATTGCCATCGCAGTCGGTATTCTGTGGTGCTACGTTTAGGATGCGCGGCCCATCACAAACAGTTCACGATTATAGAACGTGTTTGATAAGCAGACAATCACACACATTCACTTTTTCCGAACCGTATGCGATAACTAATTAAGAAGATTAGCTAATCATTGTACGAGTGTCAGATAGGATTACGAAATGTCGGACCGTCGTAACATCGTCGTACATAATAACTATCACACACGCTATTCTGTGGTGCAACATTTAGGATGCGTACCACATCAGAAACAGTTCATGATTGCAAATCGTGTACGATAAGGCAACTATCACAAACGTTTAGTTTGCCTGCACCGTTTGTGATATTGTCTGACATCACACACGCTTTGCAAATGGCAACTGTGTGCATGATTGCACATGTTTCCTCTCTGTGAACCATGTCAGATTATGGTGTATATCACAAACGTTTGTGTTTTATCGACCGTGTGCGCTGTAACGACCTGCAGAGCATAATTTCACTGTAATTTTTGCTGCTATTTAAAATTGTACCGGATTTGAATTTGAAAGTATGTGATAGCTTTATTCATATCCATCAGGTTCAAACAACCAATGCATTATTCGATTCATAGGTACATATGTTCAAGAATTACATAAGCATCAAATAAAGAATGATGAACCACAGTTGTATACTTGTACTATTAAAGACGGTAAAGAAAGAGGTGAAATACATTCTGGTTGCTGAACACGGTGAATCGCAATGCCCATATTGTGCCCTCCTCCATGCAGAAGGCACGCACGACTCTTGTCCAACCCCTTGTGATGGCCGACCGCCCATCCGCATGCACGACTCTAGTCCAACCCCTTGTGATGGCCGATCGCCCATCCTTCACTGTCTTCATGAACACATCTAGATAGTCATCGTGTTCTGGTAGAAATACTTTAACCTTTGCATGCCCACCAATCACGTAGTTTGAGAGGTAATCTTGAGTAAATTGCTTTGGGAACCACTACAAAGGAAAAAGATTCAGACATTGTCATCTAACACAACTCATTATGGGTAGTAAAAAGAAGGCTGCAGAGTTCTTACTTACCATCTTGCAGTTCGTTGTTGTCCTGGATAAAGTGTAAACAAATAGTTTAATTGCCATCTTTTGACCCATTTTACTAACAATCTTTATCAGCTTCCTCACTTGATGCTGGTTCATCAATATCTCATTGCCCCATATGAAGAAAGGGTCGAAGCGCGGATCTTTACCAATGACATATGTACCTAAAAGCACCAAGTTAATATTAGAAGCTAAACAACAATTGCACAATGATGTAGTACAACACTCCCTCCGTCCCATTATATAATATCTTATAACATCCGATATACTCACGTATTGGATGAATTAACATCTTATGTTATGGGACATTGCATTTTTACAAATTATCAGCTGATTAACTGTTGCCGTGTTGTTGTTGCTGCTGCTCTTCTACGTATATCTAGACATCATCAGAACATTAAGGTAACACTCTTCCTTGTTGCTATGCAGCCTAAGATTGCATATTTAGACATTCAGTACAGTGCATGTTGCTATGTAGCCTTAGATATATTAGATATGGGCCTAGTTAACCTACCGATAAATGGGTTACAGATATATTCAATTAAAAGTCTGATTCACCGATTAGTCCCTTATCAGACCCCGGCCTATATGGTACCAGCCACCAATATCCTGAACAGTGAGTATATATAAGCCATGGGATGAAACTAACCTCGATGGAAAACAGCAGTCATTCCCAAAATTGTCCTATGTAAGTACATCGAGAGGCATGTTAAGCACAACAGGCTAAACATCAACCAAATATATCCATGGCAGACAAAATAATCTCCAAACGGTAGCTTCAGTGTGCAGGTTTAAGCATGCTAGTTAAGGAAAACAAGAAGTGGAAAGGTGTGTTAACTGCAACAGGCCTAACATTTAACAACAAGCAAATATAGTCATTCAAACTGATATTGTGCCAGTCTAAGTACACTGGTTATTGTTAAATAAAAATGGAAAGGCATGTTAACTACAACATGCTTAACAACAACCAAATGTAGTCATTCATAGTGGTATTGTTGAAACTGGTATTGATGAAATTGAACTACACAGTTCATACTTGCACATATAGAACATCACGGTGTGAATAATTGGAATAAACAAGGCATACTACGAACAACCAAAGATAGCATTTGAAAATGGACATATGCTAACCACAAACAACCGAACAACCAAAAAACTTTAAAAGAGACATATGCTAGCTATAACAGGCTTAACATCAAGCAAATATATCCATTCCTATCGGTATGTTTAAAACAGGTATTGATGAAAATGTACTACACAGTAAATAGTTGCACATATAGAGCATCAGATTGTGAACAACTGAAATAAACAAGGCATATTGCAAACAACCAAATATAGCAATTAAAACTGGACATATTCTCACAACACTACAAAAGGGACTCGACAAAACAAATCATGGGTCCCCCCCTGTGAAGAGGCACGGCAAAACAAATCATGGGTTTGCTCACTTGTCACAGATGGGCTCGTTCCCGTCAGAAGAGCACGGACCCTGGGTGCGCTCCATGTTGTCGCAGATGGGCTCCTTCCCCTTGGAAGAGCACGGCTATAGGGTGCCTTCCCTGATGTCGCAGATGGGCTCTTTCCCCTTGTAAGAGCCGGAGAGGGTGCCTGTAACACCCCAGTATCACTCTACATTAATCCCCCTCTTATGGTGGCCTTGACATCATGCTTTACTAAGCTAAAATGCCACTTGTCTAAAAATCTGCTTCAAATTCAAAATTCAAATGCATGTCAAATATTTATTTCACCTGTCATGCAAACAAAATAGTTCATCCCATGGTCAACAATCTCTAAATATTTGTCATGTTGAAATCAACATTTTTGCAATTCCCAATTTGCCCCTGGGAATTTATTCTCTGGTCCAGTAGCATTTTAAAAGGCCTTTTCATTTTCCAAAAATGCTTAGACAACTCCTGTTGGCCCCAAACTATTTGTGGCAGTGTCTAAAAATGCATAGTATTTAATTGGCCAAGTTCCATATTTTTCTCAGCTCATCTGGTGGTCCCAAATATTCTTTTCTGCCTCTGTTTAATAAACAAAAGAGAAAACAAAACAAAAAGGAAAGGCGAGAAGCTTACCAGGCCTTACCTGGCTCTGGGCCGCGCCGGCCCAGGCAGCCCACCAGCGGCCTCCTCCCACCTACTCCCTCTGCGTGTCACCACCGCCATGGCCACCGCTCGCTGCTCGCCACCGCGATGAGGAAGGAGGCTGGAGGGGATAAGTTCACCCCATGCACCTTCCCTGGTCGCCTCGCCACTCTCCTCCCTCCCTCTCGCGCACGCGCCCGCTCTCTTCTCTCTCTCCCGAGCGCAGCCCTCGCCGCCTCGCCGTTATCTGCGTGGCCAGGAGCCACCCCGAGCCACGGAAGGGTGACCAGGAGCTGTGCCTCGTCATCATCGTCATCTGCGCCCAACCAGACGAGCTAGAACGCCTCTGAGCCGTCGCCTTCGAGCTCGTCTTTGTCCTCGGCACCGTCGTCTGCCTTCGGTTGATTCTCGTCGCCGAGGGCCTCCCCGAGCTCGCCGACCACCTCTGCGACCGCACTGTGAGCTCCCAAGTTGTTCCCCTCTCTCCCTGGCCGCGTTCAAGCCCGCTAGCTGCTGCCGCCATGGATGCCCGAGCTCGCCGCGGCCACCGCTGCTCACGCTCGCGTCCAAGCACAACGACGTGCTCCTGGGTCTCCCAGGAGTCCAACGCGACCGCCTGCTCCTCCGCTCGTGCCCCCTGTCGCCATCCCCGCTGAACCCGTGCTCCAGTCGCCGCCCTCACTGCTCGCCGCCGTCGCTGCAGGCGCGCTCCGGCCAAGCCACCACCGCAGTCGGATGCGCGCGAGCCCCGCGGTGCCGTAGGTTGAAACCGCGGCCGAAACGGGCCCTTGAGGCCGTTTTCCGGCCGGTTCCAGCGCGTCGCTGCCGCTAGTTTGGTCGCCGTCGACGCACAACCGCCCGCTGACGTGGCCGCTCCGGGGCCACCCCCAGGGTCACTGCCCGGTGGGCCCCAGGGGCCCCCTTGACCTGTTGAATGCGGTCAGCGCTGACTGGGCAGTGGCCAGTCGCTGACATGCGGGGTCCACCCCCTTAAGCTAATCAAAACTATTTTAAATTAATTAATATGATTAGTTAAGCTAAGCAGACGCTGACTGTGGGCCCCTGTTAGTTAAATAGATAATTAGTTTAACTTTAAAACCTGTTAGCCTCACTGTCAATGACAGGTGGGACCCAGCCGTCAGGTTTGATCTGGACTAGCTGGGTTGACTGCTGACGTCGTGATGACGTCAGGCCGGCATCATATTTCTGTTCTTTTTGATTTAAGTTTAATTAATAATAATTTTAGAAATTACTTAAACCTTTGAAAATTCATATAAAATAATCTATAACTCGGATGAAAAAGTTATATATATGAAAGTTGCTCAGAACGACAAGACGAATCTGACCGTGCCATCTGTTTCCGTGTCGGGACCCTCTACGGAGGTGAACCCGCAACTTTATGCCTGTTTCTGGTAGATGAATAGTGCATATACACCGGTTAATAAATCCAACTTAAATCCTAAAATAACTAAAATGACTTAGACATATTTTTAGGCAACCCTGCACCGCACGTCAGCATAGCATGCTCTGTGTTTTATGTGTTTGCTATGTATTTATTTGTTTCCTCCCCCTCTTCTCTCTCGGTAGACCCCGACACCGATGTCGTCCCTGAGATCGACGCAGCTCAGGAGCCCGACGACACCATTCACGACCTTGCCTTTGCCACCGAGCAACCAGGCAAGCACCCCCCTTGAGCATGCCTATATTGCCTATTCTCTTCTTTCTTGTGCTTGCATTCGAATTGTTGCTGCTACTGCTTTACCTATTCTGATGCATAGCCTGTTTATTGTAACCTGCTATTGATACCTTACCTGCTTATCCTAAACTGCTTAGTATAGGCTGGATAGAGACCCAAGTGACCCCACTTGTTCCAATTGCTCCGCTGGATCATCGGAAGACTCGACGACCAGGCCCCAACACCGCACATCACCCCCTTAGTTGTACGACACTGCAGCGTTACTATCGAGTGCCGAGGGTGATACCTCGTTTAGCACTTCTGATGTTAACTCTGTAGAGTAGCTATTTGGACGTGGTCATCGAGGGTGATTCCTCTTTCACCACTCCCTAGAACGACGCTGTCGTGCGACACCTCAAGTGTGAACCCATCGAGGGTGATTCCTCCGAGTTCACCTTGATGACTAAATCATGTGGGATCCGTCGAGGATGATTCCTAAGTTTCCCCCCTGGTGTTTGGACACACAGTTACTATGACTTTAACCATGAACCATGCTAAAGTCGGGTCGGCCCTGAGGGGTACCCGCGCGAGCAAGTGATGTGACTGATGTGTAGTCGGGTGACCAGAGAGAGTACCCGCGAGATAATTACGAGGCGTGGCCGGGCATTCTTAGCCCTTGCCGCAAGTCGTCGAGACGGGGCGACGGGGTCACATCGATCATGAGTCTCTGCTCATTATCGCGCGCTCCTAATTCACTAACCGTTTGGATATTTGATCCGAGTGGGCCTCTGGCCCGATAGCACTAACCATCACGTGGGAACAGTTATGGGCACTCTGTGTCATGGCATCAGCTGAAGCTTACTGGACGTTAGCAAGGAGCGGCACGCGCTGGGTTGGACCGCGTTAAGCACCCTCCGTTGTACTGGAGGCTGCTAGGTCTACTCTCGGCCGTGAACGTAACGTGCAGGAGCGCTCAGGGCAAGGGGCCCAGCCCCCTGGGCGCATAGGTTTAGTCCGGCGTGCTGACCTCTCTGTTAAGCCTAGGTCGGGTTGCGGCGTATCGTTTGGCCGAGGCTGGGCATGACCCTGGAAAGTGTGTCCGGCCGAAGTTAATCGAGCGTGGTGGGTAAGTTGGTGCACCCCTGCAGGGAAGAACTAAGCTATGCATAGCCGATCCTCGGTAACGGACGCTCGGAGTTGTATCCCAATCGATACAACTAGAACTGGATACTTGTGATGAGAAATGGATAGTAGGGCTCTGGGATCTCTTTCTCGCAGGGAGTCAAGAAAGGATCTCTGGCTGAGGTTGATAAATTAACTCTGCTACTACTTTATGCTATACTAATCTACACTCTTCTAATGCTGCAAGACCGCTGCAGATGCTAGTCTTCGATATGACTAGGCCTTCTCTCTATTCTGGCATTTCTGCAGCCCAGTCCACATATACAGCCTCTCTTTAAAAATATTGCGTATGTAGTGTAGATCCTTGCTTGCTGAGTACTTTGGATGAGTACTCACGGTTGCTTTGCTTCCTCTTTTTCCCCTTTCCCCTTTTGATGCAACCAGACGACGGAGCCCTGGAGCCAGCTGCCCCCGCCGCCGACTACTACTACCAACTCGAGGGTG
Source organism: Thinopyrum elongatum (assembly GCA_011799875.1). Lineage (NCBI taxonomy): Eukaryota > Viridiplantae > Streptophyta > Magnoliopsida > Poales > Poaceae > Thinopyrum > Thinopyrum elongatum. Next base: position 454,472,437 of record CM022303.1, read on the forward strand.
GCTACTACTACGAGCTGGCCGATGATCAGGAGTAGGTTCGGAGGGTCCCAGGCAGGAGGCATGCGCCTTTCAATCGTAGCTTTTGTTTTGTCCCGCCTTTCTAAAGGCTTCTCTGTTTCTGTTTCATATCTGTACTCAGATATCTGATGCTTTCGCTGATGCTTGTTCACGAGCTTATGTATTCGAGCCCTCTGGCTTGTAATATAAAGCTTGTATGACTTTATTTGTGTTTTAGAGTTGTGTTGTGATATCTTCAAGTGAGTCCTAGGCTTGATCGTGTGCATTTGCGTGTATGATTAGTGCACGATTAAGCCGGGGCGTCAAAGGTTGGTATCAGAGCCGACTACCTGTAGGAATCCCCCTTTCCAACTCTTTGGCCAAAGTTGAGTCTAGAACTTGAAAACTGCTTTACTAACATGGCTGTGTGGCTTACGGGCCCACATCGCCAATTGGGTGGTATTAGGATCTTTTATTCCTTGTCTTTACTCTGGGACTCTGATCCCTCTTCTATTCGGGTTAAAGATTTTGCTGACTCTAACATTAGGTTCTCGTAACCACTTCATCCCGGAGAGCCCCTTCACCACAGATGATCGTCTGCTTCATCAGAAGACTCTGAAGATACTTCTCGATGTTAACCGAGACCTTGTGCCACTGCTTTGCAGTTCCTGACCACCGACAAACCCCCGTGGATAACTAACCATCCTTGTCATTTGTATCTTCATTCCCAGTTACTCCTTTATGTGCGATATACCTCGTAATACTCCTCATTAATTCTAGAATCCTTTTAGCCTACTGCCATGCAGCTTCTTTCGCACTGCGGATAATTCCTCACACTTATCAGGGATTCATTCATCCCTAGTTGATCAGGTGCTTCGCAAAATCATTCCCATTGTTAATCGATCTTCCAAAAATTCTCTGCACCCTATTGCTCTTGAAATTCATGCCTGCTGGCATTATGGATAGTTCCATATGTCAAGTAATCCTCGTTGACATCCCTTGATACTACTAATTGAGTCCCTTGAATCAATATGCTGCGAATGTTCGCAATCATCAGTTGATTCCTAGAACTCGTCCTTCTGGCTTAGACGTCAAATTTGGACATGAGTTGGTTCTCGGCTAATCAAGTTGCAATCGATTGTCCATCATATTCAATAACATTGTGAGTTCTTCCCAGATGCAAATACCTTCGGTAAATTGTATCATCTGCTTTGACTTCGACACTTTGCTTTCGAACTCGTATCCCTTGCTTTGGTTGATGGTTGTATGGACTCGTAAAATGTCCCGATGGGTTGTATCTATGCTTCTGCCATCTACGAGAACCCAGAAACTTCTACGAGTCATACTCTACTGGTGTTACGCCAGATAAATTTTCAACATTTCAACTTCATCAAAAGCGAGAAGTGAATGAAAGGTTATGCATTGAAGAAGTGGGAGTCGACCTTGAACCTTTGTGTTCATGCCCATGGAAATGATGTAGATCTTATCATGGAAGCTCCTTGTAATAATAGTTATCCCCTTGATATAATACCATCTCGTATCTGTGTTATGTCCCTTGCAACCATGGTCCTGACCATGATTGTTCTTCTTTGATTCCATTTCTCGTACAAGTTAAAATTGCTTGTCTTTTGTAGATCATTTCACCTGTTCAACCTCTAATTCTTATCTACCTTCAAGTATTGCCCCATGTATCTCATGGATATTGTGTCATTGCGCTACCTCTCATGAAATTCTTATTGGAATGATACTCCATCACATCATTCCTAGCCCAATCGGCTATATCATTATCGATTGATTTTTAATTATGCTACCTGGTCCTTATGCCCGGAGCAACTTCCGACGATGAGCTAAGTTTACGTCGATCTTCCTCATCTTATCATTTCACCTCGAACAACAAGCTTGACTTTGAGCTTGTGTTGTATCTGTGGTTGCAATAACCTTTTGCTTCGGCATTCCTTTTGCTTGACGTCATCGCTGACCGATTACATCTTCTTGAAACCTCTCGACAAATGAGTCACGATCATCATCAACATTCAGAGCTCTTTCAGGATATCAATCGAATTCATGAGAGAAATACCATCCTTGCCCCCCGATGACTTGTGTTATCATCGACAACACTCTTGTCACCTTTCCAACACATGTTCGATCATGTCTTGGTTATACTTTGAGCTCCTTGCTATTCTTGTAATTGTTCCTTTGTATCTCTTGAGATCTTCAGACCCAACCCTTACTTCAAACACCATATTAATGCTACCTCGAAGCATGGTTGTGGCATCCCGAATATCAAAAAGAACATTGGAAGTGCAACGCTAAATGTTTCTTAATCTATTATCCAAACATTGTTGTGTGGGTAATATCATGATTCTTCCCTCGCGCCCTTATCTAAATGCTTTTGATCTTGCTGGCCTATCATGTATATCATGCTCCACTTTTCCTTGGGAAGGATATACTTCCAATTCTTGAGTATAAACACATTTTCCTTTCCATTGGTTTGTTTACTCTGAAAATTTTGTTTCCCTCTCCATTGGTAAGTTTAACCTTTCTTGTGATTTATATGATATAAGCATAAATAATTCTCTGCCTATGAAAAACAACTCGGTCTACAATTCTATCAGTGAGACCCTGTTACTATTGTTGATGACATTCTGGTAACCCCCGATGGACGAGAACTTTGCCTTATTGGTCTGCCTCATTTTATCGAGCAGGAAAATGGTTCTCTTCGTCCCTCGCCCTTGGTACCGATGTTGCCACCGACATAACTGACAGACTATCCTCTGACATACCTTGTTGACGTGACCGGTAAGATGACACCGCTCTCCCTACTCTCGATCGACACCCCCCACAGTTCCACAGGATCGGAACCTGACTCTCCTATATATCCTTGATTCCAAAGTATCCTATGACCTTGGTCTTGTGTGATATCACGAGCCACCCTGCGAGAGATGATCTATTCCCGATGCTCTGAACCCCTTTTCACACTCTGTTCAGGTATCAACCGTTTGTCCATTCGCTTGAAACTTCCTAATGTGCCTTCATACTTTGCTCTCGATGTTTTCTTAAGTTTCAACTCGAGAGATATTTCTGCCACATTCCCGGAATTGTTCACCAGATAATTAACCCTATAAGGGTCAGTTCTCCCGAAGTTACTTTTTATTTCCCCACTTAAATCTAGGATGAGATTTCTTGTAGTGGAGGAGATTTGTAACATCCCAGTATCACTCTACAGTAATCCCCCTCTTATGGTGGCATTGACATCATGCTTTACTAAGCTAAAATGCCATTTGTCTAAAAATCTGCTTCAAATTCAAAATTCAAATGCATGTCAAATATTTATTTCATCTGTCATGCAAACAAAATAGTTCATCCCATGGCCAATAATCTCTAAATATTTGTCATGTTGAAATCAACATTTTTGCAATTCCCAATTTGCCCCTGGGAATTTATTCTCTGGTCCAGTAGCATTTTAAAAGGCCTTTTCATTTTCCAAAAATGCTTAGACAACTCCTGTTGGCCCCAAACTATTTGTGGCAGTGTCTAAAAATGCATAGTATTTAATAGGCCAAGTTCCATATTTTTCTCAGCTCATCTGGTGGTCCCAAATATTCTTTTCTGCCTTTGTTTAATAAACAAAAGAGAACACAGAACAAAAAGGAAAGGCGAGAAGCTTACCAGGCCTTACCTGGCTTTGGGCCGCGCCGGCCAAGGCAGCCCACCAGCGGCCTCCTCCCACCTACTCCCTCTGCGTGTCACCACCGCCATGGCCACCGCTCGCCGCACCGCTCGCTGCTGGCCACCGCGACGAGGCAGGAGGCTGGAGGGGATAAGTTCACCCCGTGCACCTCCCCCGGTTGCCTCGCCACTCTCCTTCCTCCCTCTCGCGCACGCGCCAGCTCTCTTCTCTCTCTCCTGAGCGCAACCCTTGCCGCCTCGCCGTCGTCTGCGCGGCCAGGAGCCACCCCGAGCCACGGAAGGGTGACCAGGAGCTGCGCCTCATCATCGTCGTCATCTGTGCCCAACCAGACGAGCTAGACCGCCTTTGAGCCATCGCCTTCGAGCTCGTCTTCGCCCTCGGCACCGTCGTCCGCCTCCGGTCAATTCGCGTCGTCGAGGGCCTCCCCGAGCTCGCCGACCACCTCTGCGACCCCACTGTGAGCTCCCGAGTTTTCCCCTCCCTTCCTGGCCGCGTTCAAGCCCGTTAGCTGCTGCCGCCATGGATGCCCAAGCTCGCCGCCACCATCCGCATCATCGCCGCGGACACCGCTGCTCACGCTCGCGTCCGAGCACAACGACGTGCTCCCGGGTCTCCCAGGAGTCCAACGCGACCGCCTGCGCCTCCGCTCGTGCCCCCTGTCGCCGGCCCCGCTGAACCTGTGTTCCAGCCGCCGCCCTCACCACTCGCCGCCGTCGCTGCAGGCGCGCTCCGGCCAAGCCACCACCTCAGTCGGATGCGCGTGAGCCCCGTGGTGCCGTAGGTTCAAACCGCGGCCGAAACGGGCCCCTGAGGCCGTTTTCCGGCCGGTTCCAGCGCGTCGCCGCCGCTAGTATGGTCGCTTCCGGTGCACAACCGCCCGCCGACGTGGCCGCTCCGGGGCCACCCCCAGGGTCACTGCCCGGTGGGCCCCAGGGGCCCCCTTGACCTGTTGACTGCGGTCAGCGCTGATTGGGCAGCGCCCAGTCGCTGACATGCGGGGTCCACCCCCTTAAGCTAATCAAAACTATTTTAAATTAATTAATATGATTAGTTAAGCTAAGCAGATGCTGACAGTGGGCCCCTGTTAGTTAAATAGATAATTAGTTTAACTTTAAAACCTGTTAGCCTCACTGTCAATGACAGGTGGGACCCAGCCGTCAGGTTTGACTTGGACTGGCTGGGTTGACTGCTGATGTCGTGATGACGTCAGGCTGGCGTTATATTTCTGTTCTTTTTTATTTAAGTTTAATTAATAATAATTTCAGAAATTACTTAAACCTTTGAAAATTCATATAAAATAATCTATAACTCGGATGAAAAAGTTTTATATATGAAAGTTGCTCAGAACGACGAGACGAATCTGACTGTGCCATCTGTTTCCATGTAGGGACCCTCTACGGAGGTGAACTCGCAACTTTATGCCTGTTTTCGGTAGATGAATAGTGCATATACACCGGTTAATAAATCCAACTTAAATCCTAAAATAACTAAAATGACTTAGACATATTTTTAGGCAACCCTGCACCGCACGTTAGCATAGCATGCTCTGTGTTGCATATGTTTGCTGTGTATTTATTTGTTTCCTCCCCCTCTTCTTTCTCGGTAGACCCTGACACCGACGTCGTCCCCGAGACTGATGCAGCTCAGGAGCCCGACGACACCGTTGATGACCTTGCCTTTGCCGCCGAGCAACCAGGCAAGCACCCTCCCTTGAGCATGCCTATATCGCCTATTCTCTTCTTTCTTGTGCTTGCATTAGAATTGCTGCTGCTACTGCTTTACCTATTCTGATGCATAGCCTATTTATTGTAACCTGCTATTGATACCTTACCTGCTTATCCTAAACTGCTTAGTATAGGCTGGATAGAGACCCCAGTGAACCCACTTGTTCCAATTGCTCCGCTGGATCATCGGAAGACTCGACGAGCAGGCCCCAGCATCGCACATCACCCCCTTAGTTGTACGACACTGCAGCGTTACTATCGAGTGCCGAGGGTGATACCTTGTTTAGCACTTCTGATGTTAACTCTGTAGAGTAGCTATTTGGACATGGTCATCGAGGGTGATTCCTCTTTCACCACTCCCGAGAACGACGCTGTCGTGCGACACCTCAAGTGTGAACCCATCGAGGGTGATTCCTCCGAGTTCACCTTGACGACTACATCATGTGGGATCCGTCGTGGGTGATTCCTCAGTCCCCCCTGGTGTTTGGACACACAGTTACTATGACTTTAACCATGAACCATGATAAAGTCGGGTCGGCCCTGAGGCGTACCCACACGAGCAATTGATGCGATTGATGTGTAGTCGGGTGACCAGAGAAAGTACCCGCGAGATAATTACGAGGCGTGGCCGGGCATTCTTAGCCCTTGCCGCAAGTCCTTGAGATGGGGCGACGGGGTCACATCGATCGTGAGTCTCTGCTCGTTATTGCGCGCTCCTAATTCACTAATGGTTTGGATATTTGATCCGAGTGGGCCTCTGGCCCGATAGCACTAACCATCACGTGGGAACAGTTATGGGCACTCTGCGTCGTGGCATCAGCCGAAGCTTACTAGACGTCAGCAAGGAGCGGCACGCGCCGGGTTGGACCGCGTTAAGCACCCTCCATTGTACTGGAGGCTGTTAGGTCTGCTCTCGGCCATGAACGTAACATGCAGGAGCACTCAGGGCGAGAGGCCCAGCCCCCTGGGCGCATAGGTTTAGTCCGGCGTGCTGACCTCTCTATTAAGCCTAGGTCGGGTTGCGTCGTATCGTTTGGCCGAGGCCGGGTATGACCCAGGAAAGTGTGTCCGGTCGGAGTTAATCAAGCGTGGTGGGTAAGTTGGTGCACCCCTGCAGGGAAGAACTAATCTATGCATAGCCGATCCTCGGTAACATACGCTCGGAGTTGTATCCCGATCGATACAACTAGAACTGGATACTTGTGATGAGAAATGGATAGTAGGGCTCTGGGATCTCTTTCTCGCAGGGAGTCAAGAAACGATCTCTGGCCGAGGTTGATAAATTAACTCTGCTAGTACTTTATGCTATACTAATCTACACTCTTCTAATGCTGCAAGACCGCTGAAGATGCTAGTCTTCGATAGGACTAGGCCTTCTCTCTATTCTGGCATTTCTGCAGCCCAGTCCTCATATATAGCCTCTCTTTGAAAATATTGCATATGTAGTGTAGATCCTTGCTTGCTGAGTACTTCGGATGAGTACTCACGGTTGCTTTGCTTCCTCTTTTTCCCCTTTCCCCTTTTCATGCAACCAGACGACGGAGCCACGGAGCCAGCTGCCCCCGCCGACAACTACTACTACCACCCCGAGGGTGGCTACTACTACGAGCTGGCCGACGATCAGGAGTAGGTTCGGAGGGTCCCAGGCAAGAGGCCTGCGCCTTTCGATCGTAGCTTTTGGTTTGTCCCGCCTGTCTAAAGGCTTCTCTGTTTCTGTGTCATATCTGTACTCAGATATCTGATGCTTCCGCTGACGCTTGTTCATGAGCTTATGTATTCGAGCCCTCGAGGCCCCTGGCCTGTAATATAAAGCTTGTATGACTTTATTTGTGTTTTAGAGTTGTGTTGTGATATCTTCAAGTGAGTCCTAGGCTTGATCGTGTGCATTTGCATGTATGATTAGTGCATGATTAAGCCGGGGCGTCACAGTGCCCTCCTCGTGGTCACCGTCGATGAAGTCTGACTTGGAAGCTATGGATCCCAAGCCGGCGTCGCAGTCACTTCTCAAGCTCCACTGGAAGCGTAGCCGGGCTTAGGCTACGACGCTCTGGGGTGGGGGATGGGGATGGGGATCTGTGGGAAAGGGGGCATTTGGCAGGCGCCATCTAAGAAACTCAGGGCAGCTAGGGTATGGAGATCGGTGGGTAAGCTACCCGGGCAAATCGGCTAATGTTGACAATGGAGGCCTTGTGGCAGCAGCGACGACCTTGCTAGGGTTTTGAGCGAGGGAGGGGTTGTGGTGGGGGTGTGTGTGTGTGCGCGCGCGCGCCCGAGGAGTTTTTGGGGTGTGTGTGTGGAGGGGGGGTGTTTGAGGAAAGGACGCGGCTACTGAAAATTTTACTACGCGGGAGTAAAATGCCAGGGCTATTGAAAATTTGGATGATGGTACATTGCACACGGTCCCGAAATAACAACCATGTGTTATGAAATAGAAAAACCCTCGAGCCGGGCAGATATTTTTGAGGGATGCAGGCGGGATTGGGAACAACAAACATCACACACGGTTGAAACATAACAACCGTGTGTTATCAAACAGGAAAACCCTGCAGGCGGGTAGATATTTTTGAGAGGGGAAGCCTCGTGGAGCCCAATGTACTGTGCTGATGTGCGTGACAGGGGCACCGGCGTGGCACACAGTTAGTGTGAGTGAACCGTGTCTGTTGCGTCATCCGACTAGTCTAATGTTCATAAATTTGGCGAAAATGACGCGGGAAAGGGTCAGAACACAAACACACTTGCATGTGGACCAAATATATGTATGAAGGGTGGTTTGATGTTCAAATACCAAAAGCACAACTTCGATGTGGCACCTATCTCACAAAGCGCACGGTATTGCTTGTCCCCCCCCTTCATGTCGGCAGGAGGGGAATCCTAAGCTATGAACGCACGCATGCCCGCCCCCACGAAGGTTCACTAGCCAAAGTGGGATAGTAGCCAGTTCCCCCCCCCCCCCCCCTAACACACACCACACACACACACACTTTCAGTCGGTGGGAGAGGGCATCTCACCAAGATGTATCATAAAACGGACCAAGAAGAATCCACCTTGGTCGTACAACCTCTCTCTTGTTGCTGGTCAAAGTGATGGACGTCCATGCGACCCCAGAGATGGGCTAGCTCGCCAATAATCACGCAAGTAGCTAGTACCCGAAGAAAACCACTGCCTGCATGTGGCCCGAACATATGTATGGAGTGTTGATGTTTGAATACACAATGGAACAACTTTGTTGTGGCACCGTGCTTTGGAACCAGAAATCCCCACACTGAGCGAGGGTTAGTTGACGACGCATTTTATGCATGTATGTCACACCACACTTCGAGCCGATGACGGGGATTCATGCATGCATGCATAGTATGCGCTCAAACTTAGGTCTGAATCTCACCATGACCTACTACGATAACACAAACCAAAGGAAGAATCCACCATGGTAACCTATCTCGTTGTCGGTCAAAGTGATCATGGATGTCCACGCGGGCCCATGAATATATAGGCTTGTCGCCGATAACCACTTGAGGGAGTGTACCGTTCGAAGACAACCACTGCATGCATATGTATGTATGGAGGTCATGTGTGCATGTTTGAATACCATGCACATTGATGTGGCACGTGCGTCGAAAATTGTGCAGTCCCCACAGAGAGCGAGATCGGTTCATGACGTGTCGTGGTACTTCCCACTTCAACTCGGTGGGAGGGATTCATGCGTACACATGCATGTGTGCTCAATCTATATATATCATGTCATCCCAGAGCATGACCTATACATATATACCGTAATACAAACCCAAAAAATAATCCCCTCCTAAGTCAAATTAACCTCTCTTGTTGTCGAGCAAAGTAGTGATGGACCAAGCGGGCCCACAGATGGAACGCATCGATATCGCTGATAACCGCGTGAGTGCATGCCAGAGGACAACCGCCATCGCTTTGCATGTGGCCAAACATATATATGTATGGAGAGGTGTCTGTGGTTGTGATGTTTGAATACCCAAAATGCACAACTTAGATGCGGCACATGCCTCAAAAACCGTAAAGTCCCCACACAGAGCGAGGTTCATGAAGCGTACTACATATGCGGGACCCCTTCCCCCTCTTCGACGCATACTATATATATGCTCCTACTGTAATACAAACCAAAATGAATCCTCCTTGATGGTGAAATTAATTAACCTCTCCCGATGTAGGTCAAAGTGATGCATGCATGGACGATGACCTCGCGGGCCCATAGATGGAAGCGTCACACGTGAGTGTCCTAGGATAACCACCGTCTGCATATATATGCATGTGGCCCAAAGAGTTGTTGTGTGATGTTTGAATAGCCAATGCACAACTTTGATGTGGCACGTGCCTCGGAAACCGGAAAGTCCCCACACTGAGTGAGGTGTGTTCACAGACACGTACGTAGTATATATGTTGGTCCCCTCCCACCTCTTCGATGCGTACTATATACTCCCACCGTAACACAAACTAAAAAGAATCAACCTTGCTGGTTAAATTAACCTCTCTATCGGCTGTTGGTCGAAGTGATGGACGACGACCTCACGGGCCCACAGAAAGCGTCACACGCGAGTGAATGTCGTGTAGGACAACCACCGACTGCATGTGGCCCAAACATGTATGTATGAAAGGGCTGTGTAATGTTTTAAATAATGAATTCATGATTTTGATGTGGGACCTGCCTCACAAAATGGCCAACCCACACGGTGGCTCACGACTCGTAGTGTACTGCCAGCCCCCCGACCCCAGACGCATACACACACACCGCACATCCAACGCAACTACGATGCATGTTAAATTTTCCCGCGGTGAACATATGTTACCAAAGGAGGGACGTTTTAATTTTGAAAAAAAGATAGAGAACATTAAGATGTTTTAGTACATTGACTGATTTTCTAGGGGTATAATGTGCAAAAATCAAATTTGAGCTACATGCACACATGACAGTGTACCTAAATGGATTGGAAAAACACATGTGTCTCACTGGGTGCATGTTTACTCCCCGTGCAAGAAATTTCAAACATTGAGAATCTTGATTTTTAAAATCTAGTACATCCAAAACTTATTTGAAATTCAGAAACTTATCGTGTTGTCATATGGACACCAATATACTGTGGTATTGTACTTTTTTGTCAATTTTGAGACAAGTTTTGATGTAATTTTTATCTTCTTACAAATGGGAGATTATTAATTATTGGGAACCAATATCGCAAATGGAATATTTATTCGAACCGTGGGCGTTAGACCAACAATGGATACGTGCCATGCTTCGATTAAGCAATAAAGTGGCAGCATTAATCATCAAAATAGAAAAACAATATACGTGCCGCCACGCGACCCGTGTGCTGTGCGAGCCGGCGTGAGTTGACGGGACGCATGCGACCAGTCCGTCGCGCAGGCAGACCGGGAGGCGTGTGTGCAGGTGTGTGAATTGACGGGAGGCGTGCTCGCTGCGCAGTGTCATCAGGAGGCGTGCGAGTAACTGTGTGAAATGACTGTAGGCATGCCAGCAGTCCGGTGCGCAGGCTCACCAGGAGGCAAGCCAGTGGTTTGACCACCGCCCGCTTCTCTCCCACTACTCCATATTAATCGCACGCCCGAGCGGCCGCACCCCCCATCCTTAGTGACCAAGGGTCATTTTGGACATATCATGTCGGGTTGCCTCCTGGCTATAAATAGCCCACCCCCTACACCATAAATTGGTGGCTGCTCAGAGTTAGAGCATGTCTTTTGTCGTTTGAGAGCAACCCACCTCCGAAGCCTTTGAGAGAGAAATCCTTGCAAGGACAAAGCCCAAAACACCTAGAGCCAAAGAGTGTTAGGCATCACTGAAGTCTTTCTGTCCGCGTGATCTGAAGACTTATTACACTTGAGGACTGTGTATCCTCCAGTCGGTTTGGCGTCACATTCTGAGGATCCAAGAGTCATTGTGGATTGCCGGTGAACGGAGTCTGTGAAGGTTTGGAAGTCTACCTTGAATTCTTATTTGAGTGATTGGGCGAGGACTAAGTGTCCTTTGCTCAAGGGGAATAAGGTGAAGACGTGGTCTTCTGAGTTCAATCTCGGCCTCCCTAACCAGACGTACAGTTATCACAGCAACTGGAACTGGTCTACCAAATCATTGTCTTCACCAAGCGACTGGTTCTATCCCCTACCACCTTTACATTTCAGTTTGTCTTCATGAAGTCATTGCTTACTTTCCTGATGTGTTTGACTTCGTAGTGTGAAGACTTTCTTGTATTTGGCCTCGTACTGTCTTCACATTCCGATCTGTTCTACCTAGCTGCTATTAGTCTTCGTGCTTTCATTGTACTGTTTACTTGCCTAATTCATGTCTAGCGTAGCTTATCTTCCGCTGCATATCATATAGGTGTTGTTTGACTGTTTGTATTTGAAGATCTTGCATCTTTTGAAGACTTTCATAAAAATCGCCTATCCCCCCCATAGTCGATAACTGGCACTTTCAATTGGTATCAGAGCAAGGTGCTCCCTTGTTCTTTGTGATTCGGTTTAACCACCTGGAGTTTTAGCTATGTCGACAGCAGGGATAATCAAGGTCTCCACTGTGTGCCCCGTCATTGATGGCACTGATTACCCCTACTGGAAGAATAAGATGCGCATGCATCTTGAAGCCATTGACAACGACCTCTGGTATGTCGTTAGGACAGGCATTCCCAAAGTCGGTGAAGGCGTCACCGCTACTGATGTCAAGAGGTTCGCGCAACTGGACTCAACCGCCAAGAACATCATCTGTGGTCATCTGACCAAAGGGCAGTATGGCCGTGTGAGTGCTCTGGAATCTGCGAAGCTAGTTGTCCAAGGTCAACGAAGGTATCTCAACTCAAAGAGATTGCAGAATCGATGTGCTTCGCAACCTCTTCAACCGATTCAAGAGGAATGACAATGAGAATGTCCAGCTCACTTTCGACCGCCTCACTGATATCACAAATGAACTTCGTGCTCTTAGCGCCACTAAAATCACCAAGCATGAAGTCATGAAGAAGCTACTGAGATCACTTGACAGCTCATTTGACACTCTAGCATTGATGATCCAAGAACGCCCTGACTTCAAAGATCTCGATCCGTCTGACATACTCGAGAGGCTCAACACACATGAGTTCCAGCTATCCGAGAAGAGAGATATGTATGGCCCCAATTATGGGCGATCCCGTGCTTTGAAGGCAAAAGCCGTTTCCTCATCTGAAGAAGAATTTGATTGCAGTTTTGATGATCCTGAAGACATTGGCAAAGAGCTAGTAATGCTTGTGAGAATGTTCCAAAAGTTCTCCAAGAAGAATCGCTTCGAAAAGTCTTCAAGAACCAGCTCCAAGAATGATGAGGCTTCCACTCGTGACTACAAGAAGAGAACATGCCACAAATGCAAGAAGCCAGGCCACTACATATCTGAATGTCCTCAATGGGACAAGGAAGCAAAGAAAAAGAAGAAGAGCAAGGAATATGACTCTGATGACAAGAAGAAGAAGAAACCCTCAAAGTCATCTTCAAAGTCTTCATCATACAAGAAGAGCTCATCTGGCAAGGCTCGTGCATTCATTGGCAAGGAGATGGATTCAGAGGAGGAGTCTGCTTCTGAGGAGGCAGAGGTGGAGTCTGAGGAGGAGTCTGATTCAGGCGTGGCAAGCCTGGCTCTGGCTTCAGCATTCATCGCCAAGTCCATCTTCAACCCTGAAGACAATGGTCATGACATCGACGCCGAAGCCAATGATGACGACGACTCTGGTCCCACCTACTGCTTCATGGCAAGAGGTGTTAAGGTAAACTCATGCGATGCTTACTTTCAGACCTCCAGTGAAGATGACTCTGAATGTGAATCCAAACCTAGCTATAAGACTCTTGCTAAAATTGCAACTGAACAACCAACAACCATGGAAAAGATTTAAAAATTGCTAGACAAAAGCGATGACCTGTTGGACAAGGAAATGAATCGAACCCAGTCCTTAATCGAAGACATCAAAAATCTTCACGTTAAGTACGAGGAACTTGAAAGTCATCATGAAACCCTCTCAACTACTCATGAGAAGCTTTCCTATGATTATCTTCAAAGGAAGCAAGATCTAGAGAAACTGAGAGCGTCTCATGAAGATCTTCAAAAGGAAAATGATTCACTACTCGCTCAACAGATCAGTTCCGCTCAGGAAGATTTTGTGCCACCTTGTTTAAAATGCCTTGAGCATGACAATGCTGTCTCTATTGTTGAATGCTCTACTGCTTCTGAAGTTGCAATATCTTCAACTGCTGATGTGGTAACTAACCCCTCTTCTGAGGATACCACTACTATTGCTGATGAGAATGCCAGGTTGAAGACATTGCTTGAAACAGGCATGTACAAAAGCCTCAAAGGGCATCAGACACTATGTGATGTCCTCAAGAAACAGATTCTGAACCGAAACCCTAGGAAAGAGGGTGTTGGTTTCGAGAGGAAAATGAATGCTGATGGTTCTTACTAGAAGCCTGAGCAGTACCCCAAAACCACATGGATTGCTGCATAGGGCCCTTCAGTGGATCCATCCACTTTATCTGGCTTCACTTGTGCTAACCCTATTATCATTGATGAGTCATTTGACTCAAACTATAAACTGTTCAAGAATCAGAACGGTGAAGTGTTTGCCAGGTTTGTTGGAACTAACTGCAGGAATGGGTCACCTATGAAGAAGATCTGGGTTCCTAAAAGCTGTCTTGATAATCTTCCTGTGAATGTCATCATGAAACCACTAGGGAAGAAGACAAACCCCAGAACAAAGGCTTCATATGGCTCAAAGGCTTCATACAGTCAGAGGACCTCATATGCTCACCCTAAGGCCAATGTTTTGCAGGGAAACTATCATCAGACTCATGAATATGAGCGGGTTTCATCAAAACACTATGTTCACAAATCAAAGAATTTTTCTGCATATTCTTTTGAGTACTATTCACCTCCTGCAAAACTATTTGCTAGGGCTCCAAAGCCAAAGTTCTCAGATGCTGTACTTCGACTCATTGCTTCTAAGCCACCCCTTAAGATGTGGGTGGTTAAGAAGAATTAACTTCTCTTGAAGGGAAAGGTCTCCAGCTGGAAATCATTGACTTCTGAAGACAATGCTGGGGACATAAAACATCTTGTGGGACGCAAGATAAAGTGCCAAAATGGTCTTACCATTTATTTCGTCCCTAGATTTCTTGATGAGCATCCCATCACACCATCCAAGAATCTTAATTTTGATAATATGCTTGTTCATCAAATGTTTGTGCTTCACAATACTCTTGGTGAAACCTATCCTGCTAACTGCACTGTAGGGTACGACTCCGAAAGCTACTGAATGGATTATGGATAGTGGATGCACTAACCACATGACTGGTGATCGAAGTCTTCTCATGGATTCAACTCTACAACCGTCTACTAAAAGCCACATCACATTCGCTGACACTGGTAAAAGCAAGGTATTGGGCCTAGGTAGAGTTGCTATCTCAATGGATCAACACATGGATAAAGTGATGCTTGTTAAATCCCTTGGATACAACTTAATGTCTGTCTCAATGCTTTGTGATCTTAATATGATCGTGATATTTGGAAAATTTTGATGCCTTGTGCTTATGGATTCTGACAAATCTCTAGTCTTCAAAGGTTATCGAAGATGTGATCTGTATATGGTAGATTTCTCCGCAGGACCATAGCTTGCCGTATGTCTTCTAGCAAAAGCTTCAGAGTGTTGGCTTTGGCATCGAAGGCTAGGACATGCGGGCATGAGGAACTTGCACACTCTCATGAAGAAGAAGCATATCATTGGCATCGAGGGCATCAAGTTCAAGAAGGATCATCTATGTGGTGCTTATGAAGCCAGGAAGATGACTAGGGCAAAGCATCCCTCGAAGACAATCATGACGACTTCACGTCCCTTCGAGCTGTTACACATGGACTTATTTGGCCCTACTCACTACTCTACCCTTACTACCACTGCACATCTTTATGGTTTCATTATTGTTGATGATTATTTGAGATACATCTGGGTGCACATAATTCTCTATAAGACTGAAGTGCAGGATGTCTTTAGATGGTTCGCCAATCGTGCCATGACCAACTATGTCATCAAGATCAAGTACATCAGGAGTGACAATAGCACGGAATTCAAGAACACTGGCCTCGACACTTATCTTGATACACTGGGCATCACTCATGAGCTCTCTACTCCATACACACCTCAGCAGAATGGTGTCGTGGAGCGCAAGAATAGGACCCTTATTGAGATGGCTCGTACGATGCTTGATGAGTACAGGACTCCAAGAAAGTTTTGGCCCTAAGCCATTAATACTGCATGCCATATCATCAACAGAGTTTATCTTCACAAATTCTTCAAGAAGACATCTTATGAACTACTCACTAGTAAGAAGCCAAACGTAAGCTATTTCAAAGTCTTTGGTGCTAGGTGTTGGTTTAAAGATCCACATCACACTTCCAAATTTGCACCGAAAGCACATGAAGGTTTTATGCTTTGTTACGGAAAGGATTCGCACACCTACAGAGTCTTCAACCTCTTTCACTATAAAGTGGTTGAAACTGTAGATGTGCGGTTCGATGAGACTAATGGTTCGCAAAGAGAGAACCTGCCAAATGTGCTAGATGAAGCATCTCCTAGTGAATCTATCAAGCTAATGGGAACTGGAGAAATCATACCCACCGAGGAACAGACTGAAGAGGAAATTGTCATTCCGGCTCCTACTCAACGTGAAGACAATGCTGAGCCTGAAGACATTGCTGAAGGCGAAGACAATGATCAGCAAAACCAAAATCTTCGTCATGTACATCCTTGTGTGGCCAATGAAGTTTAGATTGAGAAAATTCTTGATAGTATCAATGCACCTGGTCTGCTTACTCGATCAAGAGCTATGCAACTAGGAAACTTCTGTGGGCACTTTGCTTTTGTCTCCATTTTCTGAACCCAAGAAAGTTGATGAAGCCTTCATGGAACCTGAATGGGTTCAAGCTATGCAAGAAGAGCTTCAACAATTTGAGCTCAACAACGCCTGGGAGCTAGTCAAGCGTCCTGATCCTCGCAAGCACAATATTATTGGCACCAAATGGATCTATCATAACAAGCAAGATGAACATGGTCAAGTTGTCAGAAATAAAGCTCGTCTTGTTGCTCAAGGTTACACACAAGTAGAGGGAATTGACTTCGATGAAACCTTTGCTCCTGTGGCTAGGCTTGAAGCCATTCGCATACTGCTAGCCTATGCTAATCACAACAACATCCTCCTGTACCAAATGGATGTGAAGAGTGCCTTCCTCAACGGCAAAATTGAAGAAGAAGTATATGTAGCTTAACCACCTGCTTTTGGAGATCCAAAGCATCCTGATATGGTCTATAAGCTCAACAAGGCACTGTATGGCCTCAAACAAGCACCACGTGCTTGGTATGACACACTCAAAGACTTCCTGAAGAGCAAAGGCTTCAAACCTGGTTCTGCAGATCCCACTCTCTTCACGAAGACATATGATGGAGAACTGTTTGTATGCCAAATCTATGTGGAAGACATTATCTTCGGATGCACTAACAAAAGATACAGGGATGAGTTCGGCCATATGATGCAAGAGCAATATCAGATGTCCATGATGGGAGAGCTGGAATTCTTCCTTGGTCTTCAAATCCAACAACAGAGAAATATCATCTTCATATCACAAGAAAAATACCTCAAAGATTGCCTGAAGAAGTTTGGAATGCAAGATTGCAAAGGGTACACGACGCCAATGCCAACCAAAGGTCAATTGGGCCTCGACGACAATGGTAAAGAGTTCGATCAAAAGGTATACCGCTCCATGATTGGTTCTTTATTGTACTTATGTGTATCTAGGCCAGATATAATGCTTAGCATTTGCATGTGTGCCCGATTCCAAGCGGTACCAAAGGAATCGCATCACCTCGCGGTGAAGGGAATTCTTCGATTTGGCTCACACCCCAACGCTAGGATTATGGTATCCAAAGGGCTCAGAGTTTGATCTAGTTGGATTCTCAGATGCTGATTATGCTAGTGACAAGGTTGATCACAAGTCCACATCAGGCATATGTCACTTTCTTGGACGATCTCTTGTCTGTTGGTCTTCAAAGAAGCAGAACTGTGTATCGCTCTCCACTACTAAATCTGAATACATTGCTGCTGGATCTTGTTGCGCTCAGCTTCTCTGGATGAAGCAAACTCTCAAGGACTATGGCATCAACAAGAAGAAGGTGCCCCTCTACTGTGACAATGAGAGCGCCATCAAGATTGCTCACAATCCTGTTCAGCACTCGAAGACAAAGCACATTCAGATCCGTCATCACTTTCTCAGAGACCATGTGTTGAAGGAAGACATTGATATCATTCACGTCAACACTGAAGAGCAATTGGCAGATATCTTCACAAAGCCCTTGGATGATAAAAGGTTTTGCAAGCTGCGGTGTGAGCTAAATATCTTAGAATCCTCAAATGTCCTGTAAATGGACACACATCCTAACGCTTATGCATATTGATGACTTAGGTGCACAACACACAAAGTAACATATGTCTTAAATTCATGAAGACATACACTCTAAGTGTGAATACATTAATGTGGAAATTGACTTCGGAACGCCACGATAATTGTGCGCCGTGTCTGGGTCTAATACTTATTATACGGTAATGCCACCACCAACCTTTCTTGAAGATTTTTGTTTGGCGTCATGTTGCATTATCTTCAAAGTTGGTTTGTCTTCAACATTGTTTTGTCTTCATGATTTATCTTCACAATGTTTGATCTGGTCTTAATTGCTCTCTCTCTATCTCTCTCTCTCTCTCTCTCTCTCTCTCTCTATATATATATATATATATATATATATATATATATATATATATATATATATGTTCTGTCCTCTACAGCATTCACTTATAGCTATGTCTTCAAGTTGCCATTTTCTGGACTAAGTGAATGTGATCGGACCCTAACTCCTTATGTGCTTATTCCTCTAACTCTCTCTATCTCTTCATATGCATTCTATTGACACATGTCGATTGTCTTCTGTGTCCTTGTCAGTCAAAGATATAGAGACAAACATTTAAAATGCTTTTATTATCTCTATCCTTTTTGCCTGAATCCGGAGAAGCCGGAACGACCACCCGACAAACCAGGCGCGTGTGGGGTCATGGCACAACATTTAAGCTGTTGCATGCATGCCACGTATCCCTCAGATATGAACCGCCAGGGGTAGTTGAGTAAATTCACTCAGCCTTTGCCCTTCCTTATAAATACACACCCCCTTGCAGTCATTATTTCCTACTCCCCTCGCCGTCTCGCTCAAACCCTAGCGCCATCGCTAGCTTCCGTCGTCGCCAGAGAAGAAGCGCTTCGCTGCCGCGACTTCTCCGTCGTCGTCGTCATGCCGGTCGCGGATCTTCTTCCATCCGCCGCCGCCGGGTTAGGGCGCGGAAGATTGGACTGCTCGGCCTCCATCCACAACTCGTCTAGCAGTCTCATCTGTTCTTGAGCGGTAATTAAAAGTCTATTTTTACCGCATGTTTGATCGGTTAAAACTTTCTATATCTTCGGAAAGTTGTTTCTTCACCTCCAAATCTAGATATTTACTTCTATGCATCTCATGACTCACAAGTACTTTCACTTATGCTTCATTACTAGTTAGATTCCTCACTTGTACTTATTCTTGGATTCGTACAAATCTGGAACCAACTCACATCTATAAGTGAATGTCTTCGCGCTATGAGGTCAATGTCTTCAAATTGATTTATCTTCAAAATCTTCTGAGAATGCATATGACCTCTTCCCCTTCCCTCGCATCTCTAATGCTGTCACAGGTACATGTCCGTGGGAGAGTCCCTTGGTTCTCATAGTCTACATTCATTTGCAGAGTTTTTACAGCATCATATTGAATCACCTCAAGCAAGTTCTTGTCTGACAAGCAGATTGAAGCCTAACACAGTTGTGAAGCCTATCAGTCTGAAGCCAATGGCAGGTGGAAAATCTGCAAAGAAAGGTGGCCGCCAGCGTCGTGATAACACTGCATTGGATCTGCCCCCTGATCTCTATGAACTATACAAGTCAGATCCAGATGAAACCCACACACAACGCAAGTCTAGGATGCAATGGATTCGCAGACATTGGGCAGAGGAATGGTTTCTGTATCATTTTGTGACTCCTGAGTATGCGGACAAGAACACTGTGAGGCCACCATGGGCTGATATAATATACAAGAAGCTTCAACCCAAGACCAAGGCTGAAGCCATTGCGAAAGGCTTCTTTCCTTGCATGGTCAGAGGCCCTATGCCTGAGGATGCCGACCCATCCAGCCTTAAATGGTGTTGTGAGGATGAGCTCTTTGAAGATAATTATAAGTTTGCCAAGAACTCTGCCGTTCAGAACAAGAAGGACTTTGGGATTGACTTCAACCCAGGTCTAGCTGCTCCAAGGCCAGATGGCAGTCGCGAGGCTGAACAAAATCTTGTTGGTCCCTTTGATGACTTCAACTCATTTTTAGCGCACTTTGCCGCTCAAAGGGCCAGCATTGAAGATGCTGCTGAGGATGAAGAACATGCTACAGCTCCTGGGCCACTGAAGCCTGTGAAGAAGTCAAAGGCTTCAAAGTCTTCTGCTGCTCCAAAAGCTTCACGAGTGAAGCCACTGAAATCTGCACCTCCTGAATCCAGTGTGCAGTCTGAAGACTTGTCTCGTACATCTCTGAAGCCTAAGAAGATCTTAGGTCAAGGCCTTACTCCAGCAAGCATTCTTCGAAATGATGAAGATATAATCGATCTATCTAGCGATGAAGATCTTGATGATGATGCCCTTGAGCTGCTGATCAAGAGCAAACAGGAGGCCGAAATTTTCAATGATCTGCCTCTGTTTGATGCTGATATTCTAAACAACTTCATTGATGAATGGTTTGAAGACACCTCTCTTACCATCGATGGTCTGTAGCTTCCCATTGGCATCAGCGTGACATTTCAGGGCTATATTGCCGAAGAGCTTATAATCGCTCAAAAGGTCATTGAGCAGAAAAACAAGATTGACCATGAAAAGGCTCTCTTCAAGAAGCACATGGCCAAGCTCAGTGTCACTGAAGTGCAAAATTTCAAGCAGATGATGATTGACCTCAATGCTGAATTTGTCAAGCGTCGTGATGAAGCCAAAGGCTCTCGAGAGCGCCTCAAGCATTATGCTGAAAAATGTGTTCAGGCTCATAATGAAGCCTTGAAAAGGAAAGCACTTGGGCGTCCAGGCATTGACCCCAAGCTGGCTGCTAAGAAGAAGAAGCCAGTGCATGATGAAACTGAAGCTCCAAGGCAGGAAAGACCAAGCATTGTCTTCCCTGCCAATGTGACTGGCTCGAAGCCAAAGGTCCCATCAGCTGCTTCTGATAATAAGAAGACAAAGCAGGCTGAGGCTGAGGCCAAGAAGTGAAAGCATCAAGAAGCTTCTGATGCTGCTCCATCGCAGAAGAGGCTAAAAACAAAGCCTTCTAAGTCTTCAAGACGGACTCCAGCACCAACTGCTTCATCTGCTCCTGAAGAGCTGCTGCTCATTGAACCTATATCTATTGCCCTACCAGCCTCCTGCAACCGCGAGCGCCGTCTGATTGTTCATGAGCCTGCTTCCACAGAGGCTCATGAGTCTGAAGAGATTCCAACTGCTAACCCCATCGTAGCTGAAGACATTGGTCATGAAGACAATGTAGTTGATGATGAAGTCCTTCCTCAATTCCCCCAGATCATGCCCAAGCCGGTATCATTGCCTGCTCCCTCGAGCAGTGAACAGATCAGTATTGGCGGTCCTAGGACGCCAATCACTCATGATGATTTCTGGGAAGAGCAACACCCCAACACTCCGCTCCACGAAGTCATTCCGCGCACTCCACCAGCTCAAGTCACCACTCCTATGATTGAGACTCCCCAAGACACCCCCAAAGACATGGAGAAGACCACTCCCTCACCACAGGAGCCGCCCTCCTTCCGAAGGCTTCGCCGAGGCCCAAGGCCACCGGTATCCATGTCGAGCATTCCTGAAGAGGATGTGCAAGCCACAAGCTCAGTAGCACGACAAGTGTTCCCTGAAGCCATCCCTACAGAAACTGCTCAAGAGTCTGAAGCCAAAGAGGCTGAAGATATTCCGGCAGCATCAGCCAAGGAAAGAGTAGAAGAAGATCAAGCTGTTATTCCCCCTACCACTGAACCAAGTGCGAATCAAGATGTGATTGTGCCTGACCCACCAGTTCTTGAAGCCACTTCAAATGAGGCTGCTGATGCCACTGCTACTGAAGCCCGTGACGTAGTCATGGATGAAGAGAATACGCAGCCCGAAGCTATTCTTCTGTCTGTCGCCCATGATGCCACAGAAGACATTCCACCATCCACCTCAGATGTGGCTACCGCTCCACATGTACCTCACACTATGGAACGGGCCTTCTATCGTGGTGAGCTCGTCACCGTTAAGTGGCCCATCATGACACCTCCTATTGTTCCTGGTCCCCAATATGATTACCATGTGGAGCAAAGGCCTCAGACGCAGAAGCCAAAGCCCAGGCTGCCAAGGCTTCCTAGTGCAGCAACTACTCAAGGGTCATTCAGTGTCCTCAGCTTCAGAGAGCACAACACATTCTTTGATAGTGCCAAGAATCCCTACAAGAAGCCCAAGATATCTTCTGATAGGTTCTGGAGTCATCAGCAAAGAAGCTATTACTCGTGCATCTTGTACAACCAGGACATGATCTTTCCACACAAGCGCCTGTGTTGTGATGCCATTGCTGGAATCCCTTGCCTTGAAGAAGCTCTTGAATGCTTCTGTGAAGTTGGCTTGCTCCCTTTTGTCATCGACAAGGAGCACTGGAATGAGGAGCTCTTGCTTCAATTTTATGCCACTTTTCATATCTCAGGCTACAACAGGGATCTGAAGACATGGGTCCTTGAGTGGATGTCAGGTCATGTGCATCATGAAGCCAAAGCTTAGGACATCATCGAGCTTACTTCCCTGTCCACTCCTGGTGATCTCTATGAACCAGGTTGTCAGCAATATGAACAAGAACTTCAAAGCATCTTCCAGAAGCCAGAGCCCAACATGAGCCAAATGTTAAGCATGATGAAGCCTTTGCCAGTGGATGCGGAATTCTTTGTAAATGACCTCGAGTACCTGCCCCGCACCATATATCATATATCGACGCATACTCTATGGCCAATCAGAGGGCATTCTCCTCACGCCAAGATTGAAGGCACTATGAAGACATTGGTCTTCTACATCATCAATGGCATCAGGTTCAATACTCAAGATTTCTTCATCCGTTAGTTGGCAGCTTCAGTCATTGATTTATTTGGCCTCAAGTTCTATGCTCCATGGGTCATGCGGATGATCAAGCTTCACTCCACCATCAATTATCAAGCTTTAGCATGCAACCATGTTGTCTTTCTGCCTGAAGTGGATATGTCCCATGAAGCCATATATCCCGAGCCTGCCAAGGAACCTGTTCATGAAGACAATGCTGCCTTCCAAAGCTTCACACAACCACTTGAAGGCATCCATGTGCCCAATCCACCTACTGCTGCTGGTCCTCTTGTCGGTCAGCTCAGGCTGCCGCATCGAGCCAACACTGATGCAACAGCTAGCACGGTAGCTCAAAGGCCTCAGAAGCATGCTCGTGTGCTGAATGACCGAGAGCTTCTTGTTTCTCTTCATCAAAAGCATGAAAGGCATCAGGACTAGATGAAGCATCAGATGCAAATTCTTCTTGTGGATGTCAATCACATACGCAACCTCTCCACTAAGAATTCTTTTGTTGTTCATGAAGCCTGTCGGCGTGCCTGGAAGAGCCTCACTATGCTATGCTCTGAAGATGACCTTCAAGCATATGGCTTCACTAAACGTTTCAAGTTTGACTCCAGGCCTCCACAGTCAGCAAGTTGGCGTCCAACACCTTCAATTGAAGATTCTGAATACTCATCTTCAGCCCCAACTGTTGTTGCTCGATTCATTGATGAAGAGGACGACGCCACTTCACCACTATGGCTTCACTGCATCACGACTCTCCATCAGGCCCGTCTGCACCGCCCAACTCTACCGTCGACCCAGCTGCACCAACATCTTCACCAACACCTCCTGGGAACGCTTAGACACTCTATGTCTTCACTCCTTTTTGGTCATTCCTGACAAAAGGGGGAGAAGCATATGAGTTGATAGTCTTCAAGCAGGTTTATATTGGTCGGATTCTTACTTTTGTTAAGTTTTGCAACTCTCGTTCTTGAACTATTGGTTTTGAGCTGTAACACTTAAACCTTGATGGTCGTCTGCCACTTTTGCTGCTACCTTTTATTGCGATGATAAATTCCGCATGAAGTCATTCTGCAGATGCCCATTTTTCATTATGCATGCCATTATCTTCATTACATTCTTGTATGCACGATGAATTGTCTTCATGAATTGGAGGATCTCCACAAAGCAAAACCTGCCATGTGCATTTGCATTCAAAGGAAAATTACTTATATGCACATCTTTAGGGGGAGCCCTTTCAACTTCATGAAGCCAATGACCGCGTTCTTTAACTTACACATATTTTTATCCCCGTTGAAAATTTCAACCAGTTTGTCATCAATCACCAAAAAGGGGGAGATTGTATGTGCATCTAGTGCCACCCCTAGTTGGTTTTGGAGTATTAACGACAAACATGGTTGAGGGACTAATGTGTTTGTGAGAATTGCAGAATAACACAGGTAGAAGTCCCTCATTGATTTGGTTTTCCTACTAGAGATGACCCCTTAAAATGTATGAAGACATTGAAGACAATGGTGGTTCATGAAGACATTCACGTCGAAGATAATGACGTGTGAAGACATTCACTTGAAGACAATGGAGTGCGAAGACATAGTTTCTTTCGTAGTTTCATTTTCTTCTTTCTTGAGTCATAGGAACCACCGAACTGTTAAGTGGGGTCCAGGTGAACAAAGTCAGAAGACTGACGTGATGCTCAACCCAAATCCTATGTCTTTGAGGGAAGACAATGAGAGTAAATCTTATCCAGAGTTGGATGAGTCAGCTTTGCTTGTGCCCAAGTCAAGCTGCCACGTGTGTTTGAAATCCGACCGTTGGACACGTGTCGGTTCCTTAGTGACCCAGGATCATTTCGGACATATCATGTCGGGTTGCCTCCTGGCTATAAATGGCCCACCCCCTACACCATAAATTGGTGGCTGCTCAGAGTTAGAGCACGGCTTTTGTCGTTTGAGAGCAACCCACCTCCGAAGCCTTTGAGAGAGAAATGCTTGCGAGGACAAAGCCCAAAACACCCAGAGCCAAAGAGTGTTAGGCATCACTGAAGTCTTTCTGCCCGCGTGATCTGAAGACTTATTACACTTGAGGACTGTGTATCCTCCAGTCGTTTAGGGATCACATTTTGAGGATCCAAGAGTCATTGTGGATTGCCGGTGAACGGAGTCTGTGAAGGTTTGGAAGTCTACCTTGAAGACTTACCTGAGTGATTGGGCGAGGACTAAGTGTCCTTGGCTCAAGGGGAATAAGGTGAAGACGTGGTCTTCTAAGTTCAATCTTAGCCTCCCTAACCAGACGTACAGTTGTCACAGCAACTGGAACTAGTCTACCAAATCCTTGTCTTCACCAAGCGACCGGTTCTATCCCCTACCACCTTTACATTTCAGTTTGTCTTCGTGAAGTCATTGCTTACTTGCCTGATCTGTTTGACTTCATAGTGTGAAGACTTTCTTGTATTTGGCCTCGTACTGTCTTCACATTCCGATCTGTTCTACCTAGCTGCTATTAGTCTTCGTGCTTTCATTGTACTGTTTACTCGCCTAATGCATGTCTAGCGTAGCTTATCTTCCGCTGCATATCATATAGGTGTTGTTTGACTGTTTGTCTTTGAAGATCTTGCATCTTTTGAAGACTTTCATAAAAATCGCGTATTCTTCCCCATAGTCGATAACTAGCACTTTTAGTTAGTGTTTCGTGCTAATAATTCCTAGCCAGGGCTTGACAATTGATTTTTGAATGACCTAAATATATGTTTGTGCCATTTTTTTCAAGATTGGTCTATACATAGACGATTGTGCTTAAAAATCGAACCATAATCTTTGGATATGTCTAAAAAAATTCCATAAATTCCATAAATTCCTAATCCTACTTTACGGCATGTAAAAATTGATTTGATGCCAAAATTTGGCAACTACCAAATGTTCGCTAGAGATCAGTTTGTAGTCCAAATTTGACGCCACAATTTTTTTACTATATGTATAGGTGTTATCTGACGATGTCGACAGCAAGGATGAAGATGTCCAGAGGAGGTACAAGAGGCAAATCCTTAGGGAGCTTTATGCGGGAATTCATAACAAGCGTATTAGGACCTGGGACTGGGGCTTTCGATGCCTATTTTGCAACCAAAAGCTTCATGACGCGTATGAAAGTGTCCTGGCGCATGCAAGAGGACGAGCCGTTGGCTCCTTTAGGCAGAAGTATTCTCACGGGGTGGCGCACATAGCGTACGCGAAGTACTTGAAGAAGCTTCATGATCGTGCTGGCAGATGAGATTGAACTATGTATGGCTTTGTAGTGTCTTAATTATAAATGTGCTTGAGTATGCTTAATGACGGTTGAACTATATATGGTTGAACTATGCTTGTGTACGTTTATTATCTATGCCTGAGTATGTCTAATCTATGTTTACTTATGTTTAAATGTGGGATATGGATGCAATCAGTTCGGTTGATGGAATCTACCTCCGTCCTAGTTTATTGGTCCCCTTTATAATTTGTGTTAAATTTTGACCAAAGATTTAACTGACAAAATGTTAGTGCTTGTCAGCAAAAATTATATCGTTTGATTCTTATTTGAACATAGTGTTCGATGATATAATTTTTTGGTGACATGCATAAACATTTGTTAGTTAAATCTTGGGTCAAAATTTGGCACAAATTACAAAGGGGAAAAATAAACCAGGACGGAGGTAGTACGTATATCACACACAGTTCCCAAATTGGAACCGTGTGCAATGACTTTCATTTTTCCAATTACGTCAATCACACACGGTTGGATCTAGCAAACTGTTGCCTCCGAAACTCTTTGTGGGACAGAAAACCCTCACCACCCAATTCAAAAAGAAAAAAGAAAACCCTCACCATCCCCATGTCACAAAAACCCTCACCCCGCCTGCCACCCCCTCCGGTCCCCATTCACACCTGCACAAGCTCCTCCGCGACTCTGCATGGCACCGCCTATCGCCACGGCAACCACTTAGCTCGACGCATGTTGCCGCCGCCAGGCTGCCGGCAAACCCCACCGCATTTCGCCACTTCTGCTTGGCACCGCCTATCGCCGTCGACTTTCTCGACGCTGATCGCGGTCGACCCAGCTCCGCCCGATTGGGGAATCCGCCGTATTGAGGTTTTTTTTCTCATGGACAACAAGGTAACTAATTTAATGAGATATTATGTCATCTCTTATCCCATTTCATCTGCCTCCTTTAATCACCCGGCCGAAATCGCCGTGAATTCATTTTTATTCAAGCTGATTTGAGGGTTTTCTTTCATTCATAGAGTGTACAGTGTGCGGACACATCAGGACTGTGCGGCCTCGGCCAGACATCCATGGAGTTCCATCTCATCGTACCAGATGACTTGAGGACGCGCGCGGTATGATCAATCTCACGCTAAATCGGTTGGCATGGCCTACTTTCCTGAACATATACTATATATTGCTACATTTGGATAAAAGGTGCCACATGCAGCATATACGTCAAAGGGGATTTTTTTCCTCTTCTTTCTATATTAGGCAAATTAATTATGTATTGTTCTTTCGATTACTCTCATATTTCCATGGCATCATGGTTACCCTATTTGTTTAATTATAGATGTTTGTCCTTTGATTTCAACTGCTGTACAGTTCTTTCAATTTCGCCCATATTTGCATGTTACCATATTCTTTAACAATCCTATCATTTTTGCAGAGCGTCCCTTGCTATGCAACAGCATCTGTAGTACACAATCTTGCCCTTTACATAAATCAAGACTGCAGGGATGTCATACCGAACACAAACCATGGATTTACAATCGTTGCTTCTGTAAGAATTGATGAATGTGGTCACTCGTATTTTGCCACGGGCCTTTGGACAGAAATTTCTAAGTTTTATGTACTGAAAGCTGGCACTAAAATTGCACTACACATAAAAGAGTCTGGTCATGAGATGTATGCTAACTTCCCCAACGATATCATTCATCCAGACTTTGTTCGAAGTAAGTGTTCTTTTCAAGTATCTGCATGTTGACTTACCCAACAATATCAAAGGAATTGTGTAGTATTTAAGCAACCAATTGTTATTCCATTTTCTTACTCTATTCCTACCTACTAACTTCTAGTTACCCACTTTACTATTGCCCTGTTTTAACTAAATATTCCCTGTACTCCCACTTCTATCAGAAAGCGCCGCTGACGAGGAGACTCCGGAGGTGGAGAATGGGGCTGCCAACAAGAGGAAGCGTGTCGAGCAAGAACCGCAAGTGACTCCAGCAGGCCTAGACTTCATCACCTGCCTCCCCGATGATATGTTGATAGTCATCATCTCCCTCCTCCCAATCGAATATGGGGCGCACACAACCGTCCTTTCCTGGCGGTGGCGCCCCCTATGGCACTCCACCCCTCTCGACCTCATCGACACCCACGAGCTCTGCCATGGCTATCGCAAAAGCTTGGATGCATTCTCCCAGATCCTCGGCAGTCACCATGGCCCAACCAAAGGCCTTAGCATGGGCAAGATCCATTCCAACGGTAAGGACCGAGCCAAGCTTGATGAGTGGTTCCGATCCCCCACCCTAGATCAGCTCGAGGAGATCAATTTAATGATGGGCATATGCGCTCGCTGCCAACGTCCGTGCTCTGCCTCGCACCCACGCTGCACGTCGCCAAGTTCATGAACTGCCATTCCCCCCCCTTCATTAATGGCGCGCCCACTCTTATTCTACCATGACTGAAGCACCTCGAGCTCGTCGCCGTCTGCCTCCCAAACGGTGACATGGAGCGCCTGCCCGCGGCAGTACTGCACTCGAGTACCTTCATCTTCAGGAGATCAATGGGTTGAGTAGCTTCCACATCACCTCCATGGCTCTCTGGACTATTTATGTGTGTTGCTGGTGCTGCAACAAGACATCACAAAATGGGTACCACGGTATGGTCATTGAGGACACACCTTCACTTGAGAGATTACTTGTAGTTGATCAAGAAGGTCCAACAAGAATCAATGTCATTTCTGCTCCAAAATTGACAGTGGTGGGCTACTTGTCTGACAAATACTCCGAACTTGTTATTGGATCCACACCCGTTCAGGTACAACAGTCGCCTTCTTTCTCTCCTTCTTGAAATTAACATTATTTCTAATTTTGAAGATGTATGTTCGCCTGTCATCCAGAAAATGATTCCGACAAGCTTGACCCGGAATCTGCGCACAGTGAATGTCTTGGCACTAGAATCTATTGGCCCCAACCTGGACCAAGTTGTCAGTTTCCTGAGATGCTTTCCCTGCCTGGAGAAGCTATATATCAAGGTGATGTTCCTTTCCTGTTAAATATTAACCATAAGGGAGTTCAATTTTTGACACCTTTTTCCAAGTTTACAATGACAATGTACTACGATTTCTGAAGGAATTTTGGAGGATTTCAGTACATACATGTTTTCCCCCCATATTGGTTGCTTGATCCATATGGTTACAATCCATAAGCATTTCTCCTTTGGATTCATATGTACTAGTTTTCTTAGGGATTTTTTCATCCACTCCAACCTCTTGTGAAGAAGGCTACATTTTTCTAGATTGTAATCAAATGCCCATGTTAATCATGTCAGATTGAAGATGGCACGTTAGTGCATTTTACAAATCCTACAAACCAAATAGGCCTTTCAGTAGTGTTCAAAACTGCATGTAGGCACTAACACGTTTTCTTCTTTTGCAGATAAGATTAGGCCTGGTGGTGGATAATGTGATACAATATAAGAATCACATTGAATGCCTAGATCTGCATCTCTTAGAAATTACTTTGAACTCATATCGAGGGACCTTATCGGAGATTATATTCGCCATGTTCTTTGTTGTCAGAGAAAGGGTGCTAAAGGTAATGAGGCTTTCCTACATTTATTTTGCAAAAATGAATGGTTTGTTGATCAGCGCCGACGGCTGCGGCAGAATGGAAAAGGCTCCGAAAAAGCTGAATTTCATTTTGGAACT
The DNA here is from genome assembly GCA_011799875.1 of Thinopyrum elongatum. Classification (NCBI taxonomy): domain Eukaryota; kingdom Viridiplantae; phylum Streptophyta; class Magnoliopsida; order Poales; family Poaceae; genus Thinopyrum; species Thinopyrum elongatum. The sequence continues at coordinate 454,502,065 of CM022303.1, forward strand.
TCAGATGACAGAGTAATTGGAAGTCATTGTGTCAACCCCATACATGACTTCTCAGTGGATGATCCCTTTGCAAAAATGATGAGGTTTCGAAACCAGCCTTACAAGTGGTCATATTAGTTTGAACCTCTCTTATATCCATGTTCAGCGGATCAGCGTGGGCATTTGCAGCTGAATGAGCTGAATTTCATTTCTAATATCAGTTTGAACCTTGTAATCTTCGAATTTGAGCCATATAACCCTGGAATTTGAACCTTGTAATATTTCGAGCTTTTGTGGTACAATCGTTGAAATGGCATCATATGAGACTCGTATATTGGTAGTACTATTTTGACCTTAATATGCAATGGTCTTAGATTTTATTAACCATTCTCGAATGTGTTTCCCTTGTCGATCTCATCGCAACCAATCTGTATAGCTAACTCGACTGCGATCTTCGACATTATTGCACACAGTTGGTTTCTTCAACCGTGTGCCCAGTAGAGCGCAGAATTAATTATCACACTCGAGTGTCCATCATCACCCTTCTATATAACTTTGACCTCATCAGCCACGGGTAAACTTATGATCGAAGTCATTCCACACACTTCATTTTTACAAAGCTTTTTGCCAATAAACGCCCACGATTTGCCCCTCTTCTAGCCGACGCGTGGCGAAACTAGCCGGGCGGAAAGCTTGCGCGGGAACAGGCTCACCAACGATACATTTGGCACCTCTTTGAGCCCATGTGTGGTCAAACAAAACAAGTGCAGGGTGCTCAAGCGTGCACTGGAATCCTCCGCTATGAACGCGGTGACAAGACGTGACGATTACAGGCCGGACGGCCCCCATTTATTACAGCTGCGATTTAACCCTTGTGCCTCTTCAACCTTTCGATCACACCCCAGTATTGCAAGAAGCACACCCACCACAACAAATTCTTAGAGGGCCGGGTATCCTGCGCGGCTCCCATGGCGCTCCGAGCGGCTAACGACGACGAGCAGCAGTTCACCATGCATGCCGTAGTGGACACCCACAAAAGGTTCAAGGAGCTCTCGGTGGTGTACACCAACAACCCGGTCTGGGTGGAGCACTCCATCCACATCATGGAGCTGTTACTTGCTGAGGAGAAGTACAAGGTGGTCGGGTTCAACCTCGAGTACACCCGCGCTCATGCCGGGTCTCGTCCCAAGGTTGCCGTCGCCCAGATGTGCGTGCGCAATCACGTCCTCGTCTACCACTACTGCCTGGCCACAAGGCCTTGTGAGCGTTTCGCCAGGTTTGTTGACAGCCCGCACTACATGTTCGCTACGGTGGACATCACCAACGATGTAAAGGTGCTCAAGAATTCGGGCATCGCCTGCCAGAATCTTGTCGACAACCAGGGCCAATACAAGATCTGGGGCAGCAAGGAGCATGAGAAGGACTCACTAGTTCACCTCGCCAAGGCCATCAATGACCCCTACTACAGAGACATGAAGGATTCCTTCAACAAGGACAAGTGTGACTGGCACTAGGCCTAGATGGAGAAACTCGACAAAGCTCACGTCATGTACGCGGCCAAGGAGGGATACAAGAGCTACGAGATGTACATGCGGATAGTTGACATGAGGAAGTGCCTCCTTCCCCAAAACGGCCAGGGATCCAGCCGGAAGTAGAGCAATGGCAAGTGTTGTCACAACAAGATGTAGATGATTAGATGCTCGTTTCTCCTAGTTTAGTATGCATGTAATTGCGTACTTTGGTGTGTGGAAATGTTATGTGTGTAGTCACTTATGTAATTGTATGCTTAATTTGGTTATGCAATGTTGTTCTTATAAGTATATATGTTGATGTTCTGTAGACAGAGCAAATCACATCGCACATGGACTAAACAATGGAACCCGTCGGTGATGATTTCATCAATCACTCACAATTGTATACCAGCAATCATTTGCTCACAACACACACGGCTTGGTAACAGGAATCGTCTGTGTTATTATCGGTCTTCCCACACATTTCCGATTACAGACCTGTTTGCCGCGTATCACACACATCTTGTTAAGTTGAACCATTTCTGTTCTCTTGTCTCAACGCAAACAGTTCATCCGAGTGAACTGTATGCTGTCTATCACACACACACTACTGCAGGATGCTGCTAACGCGACACTACGATCATAGACCCTTTGACGAAACTGTGTGCGATGCATTAATCGCAAACGGTGATGTAAAAAGACCGTAAAAAAAGATGCAAAACGTTTGCGGTGGCGGAGACATCAATGACGGTTCAGATTATAATTGCGTGTATGATGCAGGGCATACGGTTGATCCATACGAACTGTTTGCGATGAGACAGAACAACAAAAACGGTAGCCATATCAAGGTTTGTGCGATATACGTCATACAGTTTGCTCAGATGAACTGTTTGCTATTAGGGAATGCAACAGAAACGGTTAGCCAGATCAAGGTGTGTGTGATATACGACATACGATTCACTCGGACGAACTATTTTCGATTAGGGAACACAACAGAAACGGTTCAACTTAACAAGATGTGTGTGATATGCGGCATACAGTTCACATAGATGAACTGTTTGCGATGAGCCAAAAGAACACAAACGATTCATGTAAACAAGATGTGTGTGATACGCGGCAAATAGCCCACTCGGATGAACTGTTTACGATGAGAAATTATAACACAGACGGTTACTACAGTTAATTCGTGTGCGATTCTGTGTGTACAAAAAACTTTGATTAATGCAAACTAGTTGCTTGCGGTGGCTAGGGGTATCGCATATGATGCGTCTGCGAGTACTCGTGTGCGATGATTAGTAAGTTACACATACGTTTCCTTATGTTAACACGTGTGTGAATTTGCAATATGGACAATTAATATGCAAATGCCTTCTGGACATCGGTGCTGATCGCCACGTCGAAAACATGGACGTCCTCTACTCTACCGCTCTACCGGGCACAAGCTTAAACTCAATGAACTGTGTACGATACTAATACTTTCCATGAAAATTTAAGAACTTGGCTAACAGCATTTGAGTAACATATATATAGAGGTTACACTATTCGACAAAAGGAGGATCTTCGTAACACAGTTTTGACAACCATATGGTCCATATCTACATACTTAACATAGTAACAACTATCACATTTTAAGAGGCTGAGGGCCAACAACCATATGGTCCATATCTACATACTTAACATAGTAACAGCTAGCACATTTTAAGAGGCTGAGGGCCAACAACCACAACTATCCGCTGGAAGCAGCTTGATCACGGCGACTCGACATATCGTCAATGAAAAGGAAGAACCCTCCTGTGCCTTTCCAATATGGATGCATTGCCAAGACAAGTGAGAACTTGTTAATTTGAATGGTTCCATTTCCGCGGGAAATGCAGTACCTTGCAATCACTTTGGCGTTATTAGCAGGCACAAGTGTAATTCGACCACGCCGGGAAATCGATCCAGGAATAGCTAAAGCGGGCAATTTCTATTGAAATGTAGAATAAAAACCAATTGTAACATATCGTTCAAGATATATATAGTTTATGAGCATCAACATAAAAATAAGACTTTGTACCAGCGTTTTGTGTGCACAATTGGTCTTGTTCAATGTGTGCACCATAGGTATAATTAATCCCATCCAAAATCTAGCATTCATACGCTATGCTATCTCTTTCAGATTATCAACAAATTTTATGACATGCTTCAAGTCTTTCCAGTGAAATTTGGTACACTTAGTAACATACAGATTGTTAACTATGCATCCAACATATCCTGCTTGAAAGGTGGAAAGGTATTATTTATTCAAAACATGGTAGAAGAATATATAGTGCGCATAAATTGGTAAATAGAATTTGTTACTGCCTAGGAACGGAGTCAGAAAATGAAATCACTATTGGTTGCTTAAATAGTGATCACTTAGTCAGAATAAATACCCCGATTTTGCTAAGTAATATGCCAGCATGGAGAAAGTTGAAAGGACACTAACCTCGATCAGACTTTGATTAGCTGATGACGTTGGGGAAGTAAACATCCATGTTAATTAGACCAGGTTGTGGTGCACGCACTAGAATTTTATTGCCAGCTTTCAGTTCATAACACTTAGACATTTTTCTCCAAAGGTCCGCATCAAAATAGGAGTGACCATCTTTATCAAGTTTTACGCTAACTGTCATTGTAAATCCATGCTGCGTTGTCAATATGACATCCATGGAGTCATCAACAAAGTAAAGCCCAAGATGTCCTTCTACTCCTGTTCTTTCAAAGCAAGGGATGTACTGCTTGAAATAAAAATGAAGATAGTAAATTAGATATATTGAAATAACAGAGCAAGATGCAAATATGGGAGTAACTGATAGAACAGATCAATATATAGCTAAAAGCAAAGTACAAAAATATATAATTAAAAATTGATAATGTAACAAAGATTTGATGCAAATATGAGAGTAACTGAATGAACAATACATCATAAATTTGCCTAATATAGGGAAAAAAATTGGCTTCGACATCTAGGCTGCACGTGGCACCGTACCTTTTATCCAAATGTAGCAATAGACCATATATGTTCACAAATTTAGGCCATGCCGACCGTGGTAGGGTGAGATTGGACATACCGAGCGCTCCCTGAAGTCATCCGGAATGGTGAGATAGAACTTCGTTTCCGACTGGCCGCGACCACACTTGCACGATTTGTGCTCGCACTGTGGACAGCTAGAAGAAAAATGAATCCACGGCAATTTCCGCCGGTTGATTAACAGCGACGCAGGGACTGCGATAAGAGATGAGTGACTATTTCGCTAAATTGATTACCTTCTCCATGAGAAAAATACCCGGCCCAACCCCACAGAAAACTCCAATCAACCAGAGTCTAGAATGCCGGTGCAAGTCAGTGCAGATAGGTGGCGTCAAGCGGTAGGGGCGAAATCCCGTGCTGTTTGGAGCGCGACCTCCGCCCGCCGACGACAGCCGTCGAGCTTAGGGTGGCCGCCGTGATAGAAGTTGATGAGGTGCAGAGTTGCGGAGGAGTCCGCGAAGAGTGGGTGGGGACGAAGTGGGCGAGGGTTTTCTTTTTCCTTTTTCATGTGTGGGTGAACACACACGGTTCGTAGAGGCGACAGAGATGAATCGTGTGCGATAGTAAATCACCGAGATTGAAGGGGAATCCAACTTTCCTTTATCCTTTGTCCATGAGTTTTTTTCTACGATGAACATAGACCCTGCAAATCACCGTGTTCAAATTTGGCACTTTTCCGGGTTCATTTACCATATTTAGGAGATTATGTGCATTTTCTAGGCATTAATGCACATAATTCAAATTCAAACAATCCGTGCATGAAAAGGTGCACGAGAACGGTCTGGAAAATCATGCTCATGCTATTTAGTAAATTCTCATGCCTTTTACAAGGAATGGGCAGAGATTTCACGGAAATGTGTGGCAATAGTCAACCACAAACGCGTCATTTATTGGTTTTTCAACTGTAGAAATATGAAATACATGCTTGAAAAACATGACGACTGGCATGGTGCCATGCTATGGCCTCACCGTGCCCTGGTAAAAATTTGAGAAGGTTTGGCTTATGTCATCGTGCACGCCCTTCATAAATCGAACCATCACCGAGGAAGTTTCAGGGTTTCGAGGGGGAAATCACCAAGATTGAGGGGCCGGGAATCCAAATTTCCTTCATAGTTTGTCATTCAGTTTTTTTCTACGATCAACATACCCCCTCCAATGCAACGTGTTCAAATTTGGCATTTTTCCGGGCTCATTTACCATATTTAGGGGATTATGTGCATTTTCTAGGCATTAATCCACATAATTCAAATTCGAACAATCGGTGCATGAAAAGGTGCACAAGAACAGTCTGGAAAACCATGCTCATTTTATTTAGTAAATTCTCACGCCTTTTACAATAATGGGCAGAGATTTCAAGGGAATGTGTGGCAATATTGAACCACAAACGCATCGTTTACTGGGTTATCAACTATAGAAAAATGAAATACGTGCTTGAGAAACATGACGCCTGGCATGGTGCCATGGTATGGCCTCACCGTGCCCTGGTAAAAAGCTGAGAAGGTTTGGTTTATGTCGTTATGCACGTCCTTCATAAATCGAACCATCACCGAGGAAGTTTCATGGTTTCGAGGGGGAAATCACCAAGATTGAAAGGGAATCCAAATTTCCATCCTAGTTTGTCATTCAAATTTTTTCCAACGATCAACATACCCCCTCCAATGCAACGTGTTCAAATTTGGCATTTTTTCGGGCTCATTTACCATATTTAGGGGATTATGTGCATTTTCTAGGCATTAATGCACATAATTCAAATTCGAACAGTTGGTGCATGAAAAGGTGCACAAGAACGGTCTGGAAAACCATGCTCGTGCTATTTAGTAAATTATCATGCCTTTTACAAGGAATGGGTAGAGATTTCAAGAAAATGTGTGGCAATAGTCAATCAGAAACGCGTCGTTTACTGGGTTATCAACTATAGGAAAATGAAATACATGCTTGAAAACATGACGCCTGGCATGGTGCCATGGTATGGCCTCACCATGCCCTGGTAAAAAATTGAGAATGTTTGCCTTATGTCGTCATGCACGCCTTTCATAAATCGAACCATCATCGAGGAAGTTTCATGGTTTCGAGGGGGAAATCACCAAGATTGAAGGGGAATCCAAATTTCCTTTGTCCTTTGTCCATGAGTTTTTTTCTACGATGAACATACACCCTCCAAATCATCGTATTCAAATTTGGCACTTTTCCGGGTTCATTTACCATATTTAGGGGACTATGTGCATTTTCTAGGCATTAATGCATATAATGCAAGTTCAAACAATCGGTGCATGAAAGGGTGCACAAGAACGGTCTGGAAAACCATGCTCGTGATATTTAGTAAATTCTCATGCCTTTTACAAGGAATGGGCAGATATTTTGATGAAATGTGTGGCAATAGTCAACCACAAACGTTTGTTTATTGGGTTTTCAACTATAGAAGAATGAAATAAATGCTTGAAAAATATGATGCCTGGCATGCTGCCATGGTATGGCCTCACCATGCCCTGGTAAAAATTTGAGAAGGTTTGGCTTATGTCGTCATGCACGCCCTTCATAAATCGAACATCACCAAGGAAGTTCCATGCTTTCGAGAGGGAAATCACCAAGATTGAAGGGGAATCCAAATTTTCTTTGTTCTTTGCCCTTGAGTTTTTTTCTACGATGAACATACACCCTGCAAGTCACCGTGTTCAAATTTGGCATTTTTTCAGGCTCATTTACCACATTTAGGGGATTATGTGCATTTTTAGGCATTTAGCGCATATAAATCCAATCCAGCTACAGCTGCTTGGGTGTGATGTGAGGGACGTGGATTGCCGTTCGATCACGGTGTATCCTACGGTGCACACGCGCGATCCGCGTGGCTGGGGTTCCGGCCAATCATAACGCAACACACAATAGGCTCAGCGCACACTGTTTCCGGAGGCGACGGAGATGAACTGTGTGCGATAATGAATGAGCAAGATTGTAAGGGGAGTCAAATTTCCTTCATCGTTTGTCGTTGAGCTCTTAAAAACCTATGGCACCCCAGCTCAGAGAGACCGGAACACCCCGTATTCCAGCCCAGAGATCAAGTCTTCTGGAATACGGCACTGCTTGGCATAGAACAAATCAACGCTTTATTACAAATGATACGGATACAAGGGTTCCGATATCACAACGAATTACATCGGCATGACGACACTATACCTCCTCAGGTTTCTCTGTGCTAGTAGCAGAACAACTCGAAGCAGCGGAATAACTTCTAGCAGCGGAACAACGACGACAGCGATGGACTCCACTCCGCAGGGACTCTGGCTAGAACGCGTATCCTAGCTCGCAAACTCGGGATCCTCGGCAATCAAGCAAACACGGCATGACCTGCAAACTAGCATGACACGCCAGGTGAGTACTTTGAATGTAATCGCAAGCTCACAACAACCAAAAGCAATCAAGACAAACAACAGCATGGCATTTACAGGTTAAACAAGGATGAGCATGATACAACTAGAACAACATGGCATGTACATGGTGAACAGGATACCGCTAGAACAATATCAGATGAGCATGGCATGAACATGTTACTCGAGACTTGGACAATGATGATACTACCATGCAACATGTTTAAAATAACATGGACCAACTTACTCTGTTCGGGGGTTATCTCGTAACCACCATACGTATGCCATTCTTACTTACCATCGTGGTCACGGGATCACTTCAATCATTATCAAGAATACCATTGTGATCCTCACAAGTTCATCTCATCATTATCAAGAATACCATCGTGAGCCGCACAAGATCATTATCAAGAATACCATGGTGAACCTCCCGTGACCACATCAAGATCAACCAACTTCTTTCCTCAACGAACCAAGGTTGTTTATTAGTCAGGTTATTCTTACTGTTGACTCATAGTGTGACCTACTACGAACTGGGCCCATATCCACGGGCGCAGCTATCGATAGATTATACACTCTGTAGAGGTTAGTTCACTGTACCCACACTATAGAACCCAAGGCCTCGTGCTCCCATTCGGGTGGACCAACGGTTTTCCGACAAAACTGATCTATTGCATGACACTCTACCGGCCACTCCGATAAACTCCCCTTTGGGCTAAGTCATGGGTGACCCCGATGTCACCTCGTGACATCCAACGGCCACCGTTGTGGCAAAACTAAAACGGTCCCAAACAAGGACAATGGTAGACCATACAACAACGGGCACACAAGGCTTATGGCCACCTACCTGATCAGGGTAGCGTGCGCACATAACCTTCACTCGTTGGAGGCACCGGCGAGAGGCATGACAATAGACACAGTTAGGACCCCCCATAAGGCAAGTGTGGCTGCACTGGTCAGCTCGATTCGATGGCACTATGACTCAACCAACAGATGTTCAAATTCAATTAAAGTCCGGTTAAACTTTCATGGTGAAGAGCTGAGTCATGATAACATGATAAAATAACAATGCATATGAGCATGATATCAACATGAGCATAGGTGAACAACATCACTATTTAACATATCAGCAACAACAAATCATTTATCCTACTGGATGCACATGAGCATGGCATAGCAATGATCACAAATAACACGATTATAATAACAACACTATATATCAACATAGCATGCCCACTAGCATCGGCATCGTGGGAGCTTTGCCCACGTTCTTTCAATCGTGTGGGAATCCATTTGACTGAGCTGACCTTTTATGCAATCAGCTTCCTCTCCGATCTCTCTAATGGGCTTCAAGAGTTTTTTTGTTTGTTGGATTGGCCGGCTAATCATTATGAGCTAATGTATGAGGGCCGTATGCATTTGAGCCATGGGCTGGCTAATTACTTCATTAGTCCTTAACCTTGCCGCCTAATAAATCATCATAAGCTAATGTATGAGGACCGTATGCATTTGGGCCAATCGGCTGGCTAATTACTCCATTAGTTTTTAACCTTGCCGCCTAATATAATCCAATGCATGCACGTACCTCGTACATGCACCCATGCATGTACGTATTCACTTCGTATAAGTGCACTTGGTCAGATTTATTCTAATGTCGCGGGAAAGCATTTTTTTCACTGATAATTATATGAGGGCTTGACATTTTATTTATACATCATCGCGTGTTATATTATTTTATGCGAACATTATTGCGCCAATATATAAATTATTAGTGGTGACAGAATAATGCTTGTAAATACGATATAATATTTTGGCAATGTTAGCTTTGTCTTTGAATTTGGGTCAACGTCGGAATTTCGCCGTTGATGATGGCGTATGTGTATGGAAGTCATATATCCTCTAATTTATATGACGATATGGCTCATTTTCTTCTCTTTTATTTTTTGGGTCTTTTATTGTATATTGAGCGCGCGGCAGAAATTCATCATGATACATTTGTCCGCGCATTCGGCAATTCACTATTTTGTTTTATCATTTTATGTAAGTGATTTTATTTGAATAATATCTAAACACCGTATTTTAGTTTTGGTCGAAATCGGTGTCAACATGCTCACATAGATAATTAGATGGAGCTGAAAATTAGTAGAGAGTCATGATATGAGCACATGAAAGAGCTTGCAAAATTTCAACTCATTTGGATATTCCTAGCTGGTACTTCCTTCAACAAGGCTTCCATCTGACAGAAACTTTGGAAAATTGCTGAGGAAGATTGGCTAAGCAAATAGAGCTGAATTTTGGCATGAGGCAATGATATAGATAGAAAAGAGTGTCCAAAAAGTTTGGGAGGAATCAAGAAAAGATAGGTGGCACTTCCTTCACAAAAAGCCACACTGGACAAAATTGAAGAATGAATATTGATGAATTATTTTTGGGCTAGCAAGAAAAGTTTGGACATATTTGGGGCATATATGATCCAAACAATTTATGAGAATTATTTGAAAATTTTGTAGAAGACAGAAATATAGGTTGCTTCACAACCTAGGGCAAATAGGGTTATTCCTTTAATTGAAAAAGAAATATTCCCAAGAAAAAGAATATTATGATTGGTCCAAGATGGGAAATGACATGATCTTGGGATGGTTTTGAGGATGACAAGCCACTTTGGAGACTGAGAAGAGACGATATTTCCAAGTTTCCAGACCACAGAGCCACATAAAAGCAATTCAAAGCAAAAATCCAAAGAAAAACAAAAGAAAAAGAAAGGGCCAAAAATCAGGGTGTGACAAAACCACCGCACTGTACGGTTGTCCGACCACTCCGTCCCAGAGCTCTCTCCAAGCATCATTCATGGCACCGCGGTGCACAGTAACTGGTAAGGAAGCGATGGCATCCCGCCGCGCTGCGTTCCTCGCCGCCCGCGACCGCACACATGGTAAGGAAGCGACGGCATCCCGCCGCGCCGGGTTCATCGCCGCCGCCGGCCACACAAGTACGTGGGCGGACTTTGATCCTGCCATGGCCGAATGGGCGGTGGATCTAGAGGCGGCCAAAGCCACACAGAAGGAGTGGAAAAGGCAGAAAGCAGTCAAGAAAAGAGAGTCCCGCCGTCGGAAGAAAGAAGAGGCCGCAGGCGGTGCTAAGGAGAGCTCGGCGGAGATCGAAGCACGGTGGGCTGCCGCCTACAAGGTCGGGAAGGAGAACGACATCGTCTGGCCAGCATGCCCCGATGCCAGCATGTGAGAAGTAGTTAGTGCATGTGTCGCCCGTAAGTTCGTATAATTAATTACGAGCATCTACCAGTACTACATACATACTAGTTTTAGAGCAAATTACCAGTAGTACTTTAAGTTGGTACTATTTATTATTAACGTACAATGTCGGTAAGCGCATCCTTTGAGGGCTTTGAGCGTTGATTAACATGTGTTCACTGAAGTTTTTTAGCCGCACCCCGGCCCTAAATACTACCGAAACGTCCACCCGCAGCCATCGGAGACTAGAGCTAGCCACAGCTGGTTTTTAGTCCCACCTCGCCGCGCGAGTTGGCCGCACACCGGCTTAAATTGTCGTGCCAGCGGATGGCAGCAAGCTTCTCTCTTGTTGCATAGGATCAAATCTGGCTATGCAAGCGAGGCAGGTTGACACTTGATTGCATTTCATAAACCGATGATTGTTCATAGGGTGTCACCTTGCCTCGTTCATGTACATTGAATAATCCTGATACAATGAAAAAGATTTTTGAAATTAGGTGCGGTTGGAGATGCTGATAGATATAAGAATTATTAGAAGATTACAAAACACACGGTTTCTATGGCGTATCTGTGTGCATTTTTTTGCGTTAATGATCCATAAGTCAGTTACTTGTGTGATGTTTCCTAATAAAACAAGCGTACCATTGACCGAAAAAAATCAACTACACGTGTACATTTTTTTCGAGACGGGATCTGTCAATTTTCTCTTTTCTCGCACACGAGTATTTTACATGCTTCGTCTGCGTTGTGTGTTTCCCCCGCCCAAGTTTAAAGTTTCGCAGCGAAATTTTCATTAGGCGCACGATTTCAGAATTTATTCCTCCCACCACATTCCCACCATCAAATTTCCTCAGTATCCCCCCTCCCCCTACCGGCAGTTCAAACCGCCGCCGCCGCAACCACAACTTCAACCACATCTACGTTCTGCCTGAGCATCGTCGATCCAGTGAGGTCCACCGATCTCTATCACGGCTCCGGCCTGATTGCTTAAATGACGCCTGTGAAACATCCTCATGCCTCCAAATCCCCACCATCCCTACCTCCAGAGCATCGCCGCGCAAGCCCAACCATATATCACGTGGAGGTCGAGGAGCTGATGGCGGTTGATGGCACGATGGCCGCTGTGCGTGTTGACCCGGAGGAACACCTCGCCTCCGCCGCCGCCGACTTGGTGTAGGCTCTGGTCCAGATGAAGTGCCCTAGCGACTACCCCCCAGGACTTATCAGGTATGATCTGACCAGCTCAATCTTACCAATGTCACTTGCAATGGCTATGTTTTGTACGGTTGATGTATTAAGCATGTTCCTGCCTTATTTATTTCAGTACTGCACACTGTGTGATGTTCAAGTATTAACTATCCAGCTCAATTTCACCAATACCAGCAACAAACTTACAATACATGACTCAGAATATCACTAGAGATGCTGCCCATTTGCTATTTGTATGGAAATCATATGTTCTCTAATTTATATGACCATATGGCTCATTTTCTTCTCTTTTATTTTTTGGGTCTTTTATTGTATATTGAGCGCGCGGCGGAAATTCATCATAATATTTTTGTCCGCGCATTCGGCAATTCACTATTTTGTTTTATCATTTTATGTAAGTGATTTTATTTGAATAATATCTAAACACCGTATTTTAGTTTTGGTCGAAATCGGTGTCAACAGATGCCCCTCGAGGTCTGAATGTGAATGTGTTTTTTTATGATTCGAATTCAGAGCTCGAAAATATATGTATTCCCCTCCCTTTAAAAAAAACATGTCTCCAAGATTTGGCTTAGAGCTGGGGCGTACGCGTGTTTTATTGAAATAGCCGTCTTGATGTTAAGCCAAGTGTGTGTTGTACGTACCGTCGTGAAGCGTTTTTCTCGTGGAAGGCGATTTCCAAGGCGACTAGGGTTTAGCCGGCGCGCCGCCGGCCGCCTCCGTGGCGGCGGCGCGGCTGCCGGCGTCTCTTTCCCAGGACGGTACCGGAGGTGCCGTGGCTGGTCTAGTGTGCTCAGCTAGAGTTTCGGCCTTGCTTTTGTGCGGCAACAAGTCCGGCGATGGTGCTGACTTCATGACTTGATCTTATCGTCTATCTAGTGCTTGCATGCCATGAGGAATTTATCCATTGCGTTGGTGTATAGCTTCCCTAATAGTGCTTAGGGAACTTGGTTGTTGATCAGATCTGAAGACAACTTTTGGATTTGTTCAAGCTTTTTTGTCCCGGCGCTGCCTGGTGCAGTGATCGGTTTTCTGTCCCGGCGTGGGTTGACAGCGATCGGTTCTCTTTGAAGCTGGCTCTCTAGTGCAGCAATGAAACTGTTATGTTGGAACTGCCGGGGGCTTGGTAACGCCTCGGCGGTTCGTGCTTTGTTGGATGTCCAGCGAAGCTGCAGCCCAGGTGTGATGTTTTTGTCGGAGACACACTTAGAAAGCTATCCGGCAGAGTGTTTGAGGAGGAGATTGAGAATGGATCAGAAATTGGTATGTGCTGGAGATGGAAGGAAAGGTGGACTGATGTTATTGTGGAGGAAAGAAATAAAAGTGCAGCGCATGGAACTTGATCCTATGTTCATTGATGTTAGAGTGACGGATGAACAGAATAACGAATGGAGATTAACGGGCATGTATGGTGAATTCCGTTGGGAACACAAGCATAGAACATGGGAGAGAATGAGAAGATTGCATCAGAATAATACATTACCATGGCTTCTGATTGGGGATTTGAATGAAATACAATTCCTACATGAGAAAGAAGGTGGTAATCCAAGACCACAGCAGTATATGCACGCCTTTCAGACAGCCATTGAGGACTGCGAGTTGAGGGACATGGGATATGTGGGAGACCAATTCACGTGGTTTCGAGGCAGGATTAGAGAACGACTGGATAGGGGCTTGGTTAATGATGCATGGTCCACTCTTTATCCTCATGCCGCATTACAAAATTTAAACTATAATCATTCAGATCATAGACCCTTGTGTGTGGACACAGAGTATTACTCGGGAGTGGCGGCCAATGGTGCAGCAAGCAAGAAATTCGAATGTCCAGAATTATTTCGGTAACCTCTTTGCTTCAGAAGTAAACCATGTTGACCCTGCTGTTCTGCAAAATGTGCAAACGAAAGTTACTGAACAAATGAATGAAATGTTATTAGCCCCGTATACTCATGATGATGTACGTAAGGCTGTGCACAGTATAGGAGATCTCAAGGCGCCTGGCCCTGACGGTCTCCATGCTATATTTTTTAAGAAGTTCTGGCATATTATTGGTGATGAGATTTCCCAGGAGGTGTTGTTTGCGATCAATACAAGGCAGATCCCGGGAGAGTGGAATGATACGTCCATTGTACTCATTCCCAAGGTAGACTCACCTGAACAAATTACACAATATAGACCTATCAGTCTATGTAATGTGTTGTACAAAATTATCTCAAAGATGTTGGCTGCTAGACTGAAAGGTATTCTACCTGACATTATCTCCCCCACTCAAAGTGCATTTGTCCCTGGACGTTTAATTACTGATAATGTACTAATAGCATATGAGTGTGTCCATAAGATAAAAAAACTCAAGAGAAGGTCGAAGGGGGCTATGTGCAGTGAAATTGGATATGCATAAGGCCTATGACCGGGTTGAGTGGATATTCTTGAGAGCCATGATGGAAAAACTTGGTTTTGATACTGGTTGGATAGACATGATTATGGCCTGTGTATCTTCTGTTAGATATAAGGTCAGATTCAACTCCCAGGAGACTGAGATATTTACCCCTACTAGGGGGATTCGGCAAGGGGACCCCCTCTCCCCTTATTTGTTCCTTCTTTGTGTGGAAGGGTTGTCCAGTATGTTGACGTTTGAAGAAGAAGTTGGTGGCATAGATGGGATTAGAGTGTGCAGAAATGCGCCGTCAGTTTCACACATTTTATTTGCTGACGATTCTCTAATTCTCATGAGAGCAGATGTGATGAATGCAACTTCCTTACAAAACGTACTGGATACCTATTGTGCAAGTTCAGGACAAATGGTGAGTTTGGCCAAGTCTAGCATTTTCTTCAGTCCCAACACCTCAGTTGTTTCAAAAGCAGAAATTAGTCAAATTCTTCATATTGACACAGAAGCGTTATCTGACAAGTATCTTGGGTTGCTAGCAATTGTGGGAGCTGACAAAAGTGACTGTTTCAGGCATTTCGTTGACAGAATTAAAGCAAGATTGATAGGTTGGATGGAGAAACAACTATCAATTGGAGGTAAAGAGATTTTATTAAAATCTGTGGCACATGCCATTCCAGTTTTTGCCATGTCAGTTTTTAGTCTTCCAAAAGGAATTTGCAAAGAAATCACAGATATTATTGCACAATTTTGGTGGGGTGATGATGAAGAGCACAGGAAAATGCATTGGATGGCGTGATGGAAGCTATGTATTCCAAAAAATGAGGGAGGTATGGGATTTCGTGATTTATATTCATTCAACTTAGCTATGCTAGCTAAGCAATGCTGGAGGCTCATCACTAATCCAGATTCCTTGGTTGCAAAAGTACTTAAAGCTAAATACTACCCCAATGGAACTCTTTTGGATGCTACCCCAAAGAATGGGTCATCATTTACATGGCAAAGTATTTTAAAGGGCCTTGATACATTCAAGAAAGGCTACATATGGAGGATTGGTACTGGTGAGGAGGTAAATATATGGAGGGATCCTTGGATACCTTCAAGCTCAGATATGAAGGTAATTACACCGAGAGGCCAATCAATTATTACAAGAGTTTGTGAACTCATTGATCTGGTGACCGGGGAGTGGGATGAACAGCTATTACAGAGCCTTTTCTACCCTGTGGATGTTAGAAGAATACTTCAGATCCCGCTCAACACACACGCATTTGAGGATTTCATTGCCTGGCAACCTAATCGCACCGGAATTTTTTCAGTGAAAACTGCGTACCATTTGCAATGGAGGCACACTTATAGGGCACATGCAAATACGATGGAGAGGGCCGGTGGTTCAGCGCCTTTGGCAGTGTGGAATACACTTTGGAAAGTGCAAGTCCCACGTAGAATTCAGATTTTTGGGTGAAGGGTTCTGCGAGGAATCGTTCCGCTAAAAGCAATCCTGACAAACAGATACATTGGTTCTAATGGGGCGTGCCCGATATGCCATCAAGGTGCTGAGGATATTAGGCATCTTTTATTTCTATGTGTGCATGCAAAGGAAGTGTGGAGGCGCCTTGGGATGGTGCAACTGGTGGAAGATGCTGTACCAGTGGATAGGTCGGGCTCGATTATATTCGAACATCTTTTAACCCTTTCGGATGATCTACTGATGGTACATTCTAATGTCAACTTCAAACAAGCACTAATGGTGGGAGCATGGTACTTGTGGTGGATACATAGGCGAATGACACATGATGAGCCGGTGCCACCTTCTTGGAGATGGCCCATATCCATTCTATCGATTGCTTCAAATTTCCAGAATTCATTGACAAGATCACATGTAATGCCAGAGACTAAATGGTGTAAGCCGGACCCAGGATACACAAAACTAAATGTTGATGCAGCCTTCTTTCCAGATGAAGGGACTGGGGCAACTACGGCTGTTATAAGGGATATTCATGGAAACTTCATTGCCGCGCAATGCAATTTTGTACCGGTGGCGGCGGATGCGATTACAATGGAGGCGATGGCCATGAGGGATGGGCTATTCTTTGCCAACTCTCTAGGACTAAACCAGATTGAAGCGGAATCAGATTCTCTTCAGGTAATTAACTTCTGCAATGGCCAAGAAAGATAGTGGGATGAAGTTGCGGCTCTCTTCGCGGAATGCGTTGATATTAGTACGTCGATTGGGAAGGTCATTTTTAAGCATTGTATTCGTTCTTGTAATCAAGCGGCGCATGTGCTAGCTAACTTCTCTTTTTGTAATAAGTTGAATCTCAGTTGATTAAACGAGCCACCTGATGTCATTGTGAGTAAGCTCGTGGACGATGTAAGTGTTCTATAATTCAATAAAGCCTGCCATGATGGCCTTCCCTCAAAAAAAAGTGTGTGTTGTACGTATGTTATTTGGAGAGTTTGTTAGGATCCCTTAATTGGATAAGGCCTCCATCTTGAAGGGTTGTTGGCCGGTTGTCAGTTTGTAAATTAGTTGAGACTCTCAAGGATAAGGAGTTGAGATTTAAAAAAACAAGTTATCTAGAGCTAGCGACTACTGCCGATATCCGGGCCGCGTACTGGCGAGCATCTTTCTCGTCGCTTGTTTAGTAACAAACCAAGCACATTTCTTCTCTTTTGTATCCTTAGGGTTTCAGTCTGCTTGTTACTACGGCGCTTTACCGATCTTAAACAAGCTCCGCTCTTCGGCAAACTTCGGGTACGTATCGCGATTAAGGCAGCGATGGCATCTGGCCTTGCGTCTCCGTCATCCAACTAAACTCCAATTTTCTTCTTTTTTAGGCACAAAAGCTAGCAGCTCCCACAAAGTGCAGATCGACTCATGCCTCGGATGTTGGTGAGTGCCTGATTGCTTTTCTTAGGAGTACGTGATTCATGTATCTTAACCTGACTTCACATCTCTCCCTTTTGTTTTCAGGTGAGGTGATTACAATCTAGTAGAACGGATCACACGTTCGCTTTCCGGCCAGGTACCACTCCAAGGCATGTCTCCTTCTTGTTTTTTTTTTTTGAAGTAGGACATATACGGTAGGCATGCACGACAACGCACATCATCATGGCATGCAATTTCATTTGAATACGCTTATATGGTACCTTGCTTGAACGTATGTGTGATCAAGCAATATCTTGATCTTGCGGTTGGTGTGCCGGCAAGCTTGTATGAACTTGGTCCGTCGTACAGTCGTGAAGACAGACATATGCAATATTTTTTATATATGATTTTTTATTGTTATTATATGACAGAGATTGCCTCACGGTTGGTGTTCCGGCAAGTCCTTATGTGCGCTTGGTCCGTCGTACAACCATCGAGACTAGTAAGCATAGCATATATGTCGAAAATACGATTTCCTTCCGGTCGGCGTTCCAGCAAGTCCCTATGTGGGCTTGGTCTGTCGTACGACCGTGGAGATGATTACAAGCGCGATGTATACATATATATATCATGCCAAGAATATGTTTTTCTCACGGTCGGCGTCCCGGCAAGTCCCTATATGGGCTTGGTCCGTCGTACGACCGTGGAGACGATTATAAGCGCCACATATATATTATGTCAAAAATATGTTTTTCTCACGGTTGGCGTTCCGGCAAGTCCCTATGTGGGCTTGGTCCGTCGTACGACCGTGGAGACGATTAGAAGTGTCACATATATATTACGTCAAAAAATATGTTCTCACCACAGTTGGCGTCCCGGCAAATCCCTATGTGAGCTTGGTCCATCGTACGACCGTGGAGTCAATTATAAGGGTCAGATAACATATACAGCCACTGCTTGGGTCTGATGTCTTTTATTTACTCAAGTGTTTTCTTTTTTTGTTTGACAGGGAAAGTATTTAATGGTTGGCTGAAGATAGTTGCTAATAAAGCTAGGTAACACATCGTGCCTTTCCCTTCTTCTTTTCTTGTTTAACTAGGCGTTTCTTTTACACATAAACATGCCATCGTATTCACTTTATGCCTTTTTACATATAGATGGCGCATGGTCAAGGGTCTGTTCCTTCAATGAACTATTAATTTGTCAGTTAGCTGAGCGGCATCTATATGAGCCTAATACTAGTGAAGAGGTTAACCCAGTGATCAGAGAGCAGGTGCTCACACATGCAGATTTGACGCGCCATCCTCGTGGTTGAAATGTGGGGTCTACTCTTAGTGATCAAGACTGGCCCTGGGGAGGGGCAGGGGGGCGGCCGCCCCGGGCCCCCAAAATCTAGGGGGCCCCTCTCAGGTTCGTAGGTAGGCCATGGCCCAGGGACGCAGCAGGTATAAATCTCAGATCATTGACGTTCAGCCACGCACGCAACAGCCCACGACCATTCCTCTTTTTCCTTGAGATCGCAAGGAGTACTGAACATCAATCACGCCAAGATATCAGGCCTTGCCTAGCGGCATGACCATCATTGACGGATGGTAGCGCACGACACCCACGCCTCGTTTTTTCCGTCGCACACCCCCGCCGCCAACGCGCAATTCCAGTCCCAAACACGGCAAGACCATGGACTCAGATGCCGCAGCGGCTGCGATGGAGGAGCACGCCTGAAGATTCATGGTCGGACTCGGGTAAATAACAACTCCTTGCCCCAGCCGGACAAATTGTAATCTGGAGGATTCTTCACTCAGAATTACAAAATCAGCAGTATTATAGTTCGACTCTGAATTATTAATTCTGGGCACTTTTGACTCTAGTAGCAAGTCAAGTACATACCCTAGTCAATGTACGATGTGTTTACGCAAGGCACGATTTATTGTTCTAATTCGGCTATGATTGACAGTTTGACACTTATGCTGCAGTGTAGCAAATGTTAGTAGTACAAAATAGGCCGAACACACATACTTGATTCTGAGTAATAGGCCATATCTACACTTTGTGATTCAGAAACTAAAAAAAAATAGTAAATGAAGAAAATATGGTAGGATATAACACCTACCAAATCTAAATAAAGACAGATAGTGTACATAGCTGTGTTCCTTTATTATGGGACGATGTCTGCTGAAACAGGATTCACCACTAAGTTGTGTCAAATTCTTTTTGAACTCGTCAGTTTAACTAGATGATCAATTTTATGGTATTGTAGTGATGTTGCAAAAGCTTTATTTTAAAGGCATTCAGATGTTTCCTTTGCTGTAGACGATTTCAACTTAGACCAGTATCAAAGTAAATAAAAAAATATGTATATTGAGTATTATATTAATCTTTATATTAAGGGGCCTCGAATTTTAGTTTCGCGCCAGGCCCCCCAAATCTCAGGACCGGCCCTGTTAGTGATTATTCTTTTCATCCACTAGCACCCTATCCTAAACCTGATCATGAAGCCTACACACTAGGGACCAGGATGGTAGCAAAAGGTCTAGGTTGGGATGGTCACACAGTCGAGTATGTTCCGCAACCCAAAGGCTATGTTGAGTGGGGCATCTCTATCTTGAATAACCATTCGTTTTGTTTGAAAGGAGAGGCGGAGAACACCGATTACATATATGGGGCCATTTATTGCTCCCTCGGTGAATATGAAGTTTCAGATTCGTTACTGAGGTCACTACTAGAGAGATGGGATCCAGAAACAAATACTTTTCTTTTTTTTCATCTGGTAAACGCACCGTGACCCTGCTTGACATGCTTCTAATGTCGGGGCTTCCCTTAGTTGGAGATCCATACGAGGAATATGTCCCCACTATAGATGACCTAGAACCTTCAAAGCTTCTGTTCCCAGATTTTTTATCTGGCCTTTTAGAAGAATTCTATCGGCTCGGCCGCGAAAATGGAAGTGTGACTTTTCAAGTTTGGTGTGACAATTTCCATAACAAACGAGAGCGCACTTCATCTTTATGTTGCGGCTTTTATAGCCCACTGGCTTTGCTCTTACGTGGTTGTTGGTGGGGGGGCCTTATATTCGGCCCGGTGTCCTTCTTATGGCCTCTTGGATCGTTTCCGGTCGCAAAATCTCTTTGGCTCCCTCAGCACTTTGTTCATTGTATTATTCTCTTCGAAGGATCAGTATGCACCCCATCGCTCCCTCTTATGAGAAGAGAATTTGGCTAGTGCATTATATTGCGGGGTGGATGGGTCTTTACCTAAAAAGCCATTTAAGGACAAAGTGAAAGGGAAACATCTTCCAGACGTTAAGCAATTGCCAATGCAACCAACCATGGTTAAAACTATGTTTCGGGTTCCCGCAACTTTCAGTCCTACTAGGGCACGCACTTTCCTTGATGACTGAACCAATTTTTTTTGGAATCCTTATACTCCAAACAACTTAGTCGGGGTGGATCAGTTGCAAAGGTCCTTCACCATTTCTTCCCATCGGGGTATGCTTCCCTGGCAGCGTGCTACCGATGTTGATGATCTTTGCATAGCGGAGCCATACCATCCTGATCGAGTTGCATGGCAACTTACTTTGACACAACAAGTGCCCTATGCTCCGTTAATCAGCGTGTACACAAAGGAGGATACTGGAGTTGCATATGCGGATTGGTCGCATTTGTTACGCTCGGACCAGGGAGAGTTCCAGTACCTTCTTAATGATGCACATGAGGCATTTTCTTCTGTGGCCTGGAACAACTGGTGGGTGGGATTTATGAAACCATTTAATAACATATTCAATACTCTCCGCCCGGGCATTTCGAATGGCCAGAATTATAATCCACGGAAACATAATTTTCTGAAACACGGAGAGGGGCCGCCGTGTGCGTAGCGCCTTGTATCTCGTACACGATCACTCAAACCGGTAGAATGCGATTCTATGCGTAACTTTGTTTTGCAGGTTTGATGTGAATAGTATGGCTCATGTGTATGTGATGTATGTGTGTATTATACATGGCCTGCGCGTCATGTTTGTCAGCTGGCAGGAGCCAAAGTGCTGTCATTATAATGTATAACGACCTGCGTGTCGACTTGTGACTATGTAAAATTCATTACTAGTTGTAGTAGTTGGATAATAGAGATCAGGTTGGTGGCTTGGCGTCCCGGCGTGACAAACAAGATGGAGTTCCTAGATGGTCATCGGAGTCGGAGCCGACCTGGAAGAACATCCATGAAGGAGCCATACTATTTCACAATATATGTTTATTTGTGATTGTTGTGCTTCTTATTTTCTATGCATGTTAAAATGCTAGAATGATCCCTCATTAATATCAAGTGAATTGCCACTCCCGATGTTGCACCTTCGCACGTCAAGTACGTCTAGTAGTGGGCTCATAAAATTGGGGTGCTGCTAGGTGTCCTTGAACTGAAGGGTTCGTGTCGGACACGGACATGCACTGCATCAGGTTCTCTTGACAAGGCTATCAAAACGGTTTTGGGCCTTCTGGCAAAGGAGGTCGGGAGCCGGGGTATAAGATACCTACCCGACCGACAGGAGTCGTATAGAGATACGATTAGCAAAGAGTTGATTACCGGATAGTCATGTTGGCTAGCAGTGATGCTAAAGCTCACTAGTCGCATGCGCTAGTCGGATCCTGAATCACTGAGAGTTTGAAGAGGGATGCCGACTTCAGTGGGAGTATTTCTGTTTAGGCTTGAATTACTCTACATAAACACATTGCTTAGTGATTGCATATTTTCTGTTGTAGATCAATGGCACCACCTGCTCAACCCAACTTTGCATTGAAATCAATTCTGGAAAAGGATAAACTGAATGGAACAAACTTTACCACCAGGTATAGAAATCTGAGAATTGTTCTCAAGCACGATAAAAAGGAACATGTTCTAGAGGTTCCACTTCCAAAGGAACCTGCTGATAATGCTAATGCCACAACCAAGAATGCCTACCAGAAACTCGTTGATGAATCAACGGAGATCGGCTGTCTGATGCTGGCTTCTATGGAGCCCGATTTGCAACAACATTTCGAAAATGTTGAGGCTTACGATATGATCAAGAGTCTCAAGAGCATGTTTCAGACACAGGCTAGGACCGAAAGGTTCAACGTCTGGCGATCCTTGATGGATTGCAAGCTGAAGGAAGGTGATCCACTGAGCCCACATGTGATCAAGATGATCGGATACGTGCAAGCTTTGGATCGGTTGGGCTTCCCGCTCTTGGATGAGCTGGCTACTGATGTAGTTCTGGGTTCTCTTCTGCCCAGCTATGGGACGTTCATCTCGAACTATCATATGCATGGCATGGATAAGAAGCTCACTGAATTGCATGGGATGCTCAAAGTGGCAGAGCAGGATATTAAGAAAGGCACGCATCAAGTGTTGATGGTGCAGAAATCGGCTAAGTTCAAGAAGAGTTGGTCCAAGAAAAAGGCTAAGGCAAAGGGCACGGAGACGGTAACCTCCGCCGTTGTGCCGAAGTCTGGACCAGACTCAAAGACCATTTGCTACCATTGCAAGGAAACTGGTCACTGGAAGAGAAACTGTAGCAAGTGGCTTGCAGAGCATGGCAAGAAGGCCGGAAATGCTTCTTCAGGCAAAGGTACACTTGTTGCGTATGTTATAGACATTTACCTTGCTGACATACGTAGTAGCTCTTGGGTATTTGATACCAGATCGGTTGTTCATATTTGCAACTCGATGCAGGGGCTGGTAAGAACTAGGCGTGTGGCACAAGGGGAGATTGACATCAGGGTCGGCAACAAAGCAAGAGTTGATGCGTTGGAGGTCGGCACGATGCAGCTCCAGCTTCCTTCTGGATTTATTTTGGAATTGAATAATTGTTATTACATTCCTGCACTTAGTCGGAACATTATTTCTGCCTCATGCTTGATGAGTCAGGGTTATGAATTCAATTTAAAGGACAACGGTTGTTCGTTTTATTTGAATGGTATGTTCCACGGCTATGCACCCAATGTTGATGGGCTTTTTATATTGAATCTAGAACAGGAACCGGTCTATAACGTGAATGTCAAGAGGCATAAGCCTAATGAGATAAATCCTACATACTTCTGGCATTGCCGGCTTGGACACATTAGTCTGAAACGCATGAAGAAGCTCCATGATGATGGGCTCCTAAGTCTCCTTTCGCAAAGAGTTGCGAGAGGGCGTCCGAGCTATTGGAGCTTATACACAGTGATGTGTGTGGTCCAATGAGCACAACTGCCAGAGGTGGCTATCAGTACTTCGTGACTTTTACCAACGACTTGAGTAGATATGGGTATATCTATTTGATGAGGCACAAGTCAGAAACTTTTGAAAAGTTCAAGGAGTTTCAGAACGAGGTTGAGAATCAGCTCGGCAAGACTATAAAGCTTCTACAATCTGATCATGGAGGTGAGTACATGAGCCAGGAGTTTGATGATCATCTGAAAAGCCGAGGTATAGTACCTCAGCTCACACCTCCAGGTACGCCACAGAGAAACGGCGTGTCAGAACGGAGGAATCGTACCTTGTTACACAGGGTTCGATCTATGATGAGCAAATCGGATTTACCCTTTTCATTCTGGGGATACGCTCTAGGAACTGCAGCTTTCACACTTAACAGGGTAACATCAAAATCCGTAGACAAGACACCGCATGAGATGTGGACTGGGAAGAGTCCCAGTTTGTCTTTTCTAAAGATTTGGGGTTGTGAAGCATTTGTCAAGCGACTCATGTCAGACAAGCTCACACCCAAGTCGGATAAATGCGTATTCGTGGGATATCCGAGGGAAACCTTGGGATATAGCTTCTACAACCGGGGAGAGAACAAAGTGTTTGTTGCTCGGAATGGGGTTTTCCTTGAGAAAGAGTTTCTCAGTCGGGAGGCCAGTGGGAGGACGGTCCGACTCGAAGAAATTCTAGGACGACTCGGCTAGTGATGAGATCATACCGGAGTCGGTCAGGGAACCCGTAGTGGAAGCGGCACCGGAACCACAGAGGTCGGAAGATTGCGCATAGTGCGTGATGTATTGTTGCTAGAAAGCGACGAGCCGGCCACGTATGCGGAAGCGATAGTGAGCCCAGATTCCGAGGCATGGCTAGAGGCCATGAGATCCGAGTTAAAGTCCATGGATGAGAATCAAGTCTGGGACTTGGTTGATCCGCCGCCTGGCGTAAAGGCCATTGGCTGCAAATGGGTCTTTAAGAAGAAAACCAATGTGGATGGAAATGTTCAGATCCACAAAGCTCGGCTTGTCACTAAAGGTTATGGACAAGTTCAAGGAATTGACTACGACGAGACTTACTCGCCGGTAGCGATGCTGAAATCGGTGAGGATCATACTAGCTATAGCTGCATATTTGGATTACAAGATATGGTAGATGGATGTCAAAACGGCTTTCCTTCACGGAAATTTAACCGAGGACGTGTATATGATACAACCCGAGGGTTTTGTCGATCCAACTAGCGCTAGTAAGGTATGCAAGCTCAATAGATCCATTTATGGGTTGAGTCAAGCATCTCGGAGTTGGAACATTCATTTTGATGAGGTCGTCACTGTTCTCGGTTTCATCAAAAGCGAAGAGGACGCTTGTTTATACAAGTAGTTAAGTGGGAGCTCGATAGTGTTTTTGATCTTGTATGTGGATGACATACTACTGATCGGAAATGATGTTTTGATGCTGAACTCGGTCAAGGAATCATTGAATGGCAAGTTTTCAATGAAGGACCTTGGTGAGGCAGTTTACATTTTAGGCATCAAGATCTATAGAGATAGATCGAGGAGGCTGCTCGGCTTGAGCCAGAGCACGTACATAGATAAAGTGTTGAAGCGGTTCAACATGAGTGAGGCGAAGAAAGGGTTCTTGCCACTCTCACATGGTATAAGGCTAAGCGAGACTCAGAGTCCTTCAACATCTGATGAGTGAAGCAGGATGAGTCGGATTTCGTATGCCTCGGCAATCGGATCCATCATGTATGCCATGATATGTACACGGCCTGATGTTGCTTTTGCAATAAACCTAACAAGTATATACCAGGCCAACCCAGGTGAGAGTCACTGGGCAGTGGTAAAGACTATTTTGAAGTACCTGGAAAGGGCTAAAGAGATGTTCCTAGTTTATGGAGGTGAGGAAGAGCTTGTCGTAAGGGGTTACGCCGATGCTAGTTTCCAAACCGACAGAGATGATTGTCTATCACAGTCCGGATTCGTGTATGTCATGAACGAAGGAGCAGTGAGCTGGATGAGTTCCAAGCAAGATACGGTGGCTGATTCTACCATAGAAGCCGAATACATTGCGGCTTGTGAAGCTGCAAAGGCAGGTGTTTGGATCCGGAACTTTCTGGATGATCTTGGTATTTTCCCAGCCTCGGTAAAACCATTGGACCTTTATTATGATAATTTTGGTGCCATCGCACAAGCCAAGGAGCCGAGGAATCACCACAAGACCAGACACATAGATCAGAAATATCACCTGATACGAAAGATCGTAAAGAGTGGTGATGTAGAGTTATGCAAAATTCACACGGATGCAAATGTTGCGGATCCGTTGACTAAGCCACTTCCACAACCCAAGCATGAGGAGCACGTTAGAGCTATGGGCATACGATGTCTATTTGATTGACTCTGGTGCAAGTGGGAGACTATTGGAGATATGCCCTAGAGGCAATCATGTATGATGATATTTCCTATGTGTTTATGAATAAAGATAGTCCTTGACATTATCAATGATGTGTATCAACAAGTACGTGACTTATTTGTGGGACTATGCATTGTATGATGACTGTCCTAAAAGGTCCCTAGTCGAAAGGGTTGTGTGGACGCGCCGCCGACTAGACTAGCATATGACACGGTCGATGGCTTGGTCTCACTAGCTATGGAGCATTGGATGCTAATCGGATAATATGGACTCGGAAAGATCTGGTCGGATCCGACGTAGTCGGATCTGAGTCGAGATAAAGTCCGAGTCGGATAGACCCACCTATGAGACGCAGCGATATGTCATCTGTGAGTCTCTAGTACAACATACGTTCTATGTCCTAAGTGTGACGACCCCGGCTTAATCGTGCACTAACCATACACGCAAATGCACACGATCAAGCCTAAGGACTCACTTGAAGATATCACAACACAACTCTAAAACATAAATAAACATACAAGCTTTATATTACAAACCAGGGGCCTCGAGGGCTCGAATACATAAGCTCGCATACAAGTGTCAGCGGAAGCATTAGATATCTGAGTACAGATATAATACAGAAATAGAGAGGCCTTTAGAAAGGCGAGGA
This sequence comes from Thinopyrum elongatum, assembly GCA_011799875.1. Classification (NCBI taxonomy): domain Eukaryota; kingdom Viridiplantae; phylum Streptophyta; class Magnoliopsida; order Poales; family Poaceae; genus Thinopyrum; species Thinopyrum elongatum. The sequence goes on from CM022303.1 coordinate 454,528,942, forward strand.
AAAATAAAACACTACAATCGAAAGGCGTAGGCCTCCTGCCTGGGACCCTCTGAACCTACTCCCGGTCGTCGGACGGCTCCTCGTAGTAGTACTCGCCAGGAGGGTAGTAGTAGTAGCCGTCGGCGGGGGCAGCTGGCTCAGGGGCTCCGTCATATGGTTGCGACAAACGGATATGGGGAGAAAAAGAAAGCAAAGCAACCGTGAGTACTCATCCAAAGTACTCAGCAAGCAAGGATCTAAACTAAATATGCAACATTTTCAAAGGAGGGTTGTATATGTGGACTGGGCTGTAGAAATGCCAGAATAGAGGGGAAAGCCTAGTCCTATCGAAGACTAGCATCTTCATCATCTTCAGCGGTCTTGCAGCATTAGAAGAGCGCAGATTAGCATAATGTAAAGTAATAGTAGTGTTATCAACCTCGCCCAGAGATTCTTCCTTGACTCCCTGCGAGAAAGCAATCCCAGAGCCATACTATCCAGTTATCATCTCAAGTGTCCAGTTCTAGTTGTACCGATCGGGATACAACTCCGAGTGTCCGTTACCGTAGGACAGGCTATCGATAGATGTTTTCTTCCCTGCAGGGGTGCACCAACTTACCCACCACGCTCGCTTAACTCCGGCCGGACACACTTTATTGGGTCATGCCCGGCCTCGGCCAAACGACACGCCGCAACCCGACCTAGGCTCTAAAGAGAGGTCAGCACGCCGGACTAACCTATGTGCACAGGGGTCTTGGGCCTTCGCCCTGCGCGCCCTGCACGTTGCGAGGACGCTCCGGAAGCAGACCTAGCCCCCTTAATACAAGCGCGGGCTTAACCAGTCCAATCCAAAGCGGGCCGCTCCTCGCTGATGTCTATAGAGCTTCGGTTGATGTATACGATGCAGAACGCCCATACTATGCCCATGTGATGGTTAGTGCTATCAGGCCAGAGGCCCCTCGGATCAAATATCCAAACCATTAGTGAATTAGGAGCGCGCGGTAACGAGCAGAGACTCACGATCGATGTGACCCCGTCGCCCCGATTCAAGGACTTGCGGCAAAGGCTAAGAATGCCCGGCCACGCCTCGTAGTTATCTCGCGGGCACCTTCCAGGTCAACCCGTCTCCACATCACTTTGCAATTATGCTCACGCGGGTACCCCTCAGGGCCGACCCATCTTTAGTAACATGGTTCAGTGTAAAGTCATAGTAACCATAGTAACCGTGTGTCTAACACCAAGGGGAACCCTGAGGAATCGCCCTCGATGGAATTCCACCTGATGTTATCGTCAAGGTGAACAAAGGAGGAATCACCCTTGAGGTCCACTCTTGAGGAGTTGCAAGACAGTGTCGTTATCGGGAGTGGAGAAGGAGGAATCACCCTCGATGACCATAACCGATGAACTAACCTACAAGGTTAACTTCAGAAGTGCTGATGAGGTATCACCCTCGACACTCGATAGTAACCCAGTAGTGTCGAGCAACTAAGGGGGAAGTGATGTGCGGTGCCGGGGCCTGGTCTTCGATCCCGTTGATAGGGTCTTCTGATAATCCAGTGGGGCAGTCAGGACAAAGTGGGGGTCTCTGATGGGTCTCTACCCAGCCTATACTAAACAGTTTAGGATAAGCAGGTAGGTAACAACAGCAGGATACAATAAACAGGCTATGCAGCAGAAATAGGATAACAGTAACAGCAGCAACTTCTAATGCGAGCATAAGAGAGAGAAGAATAGGCGATATCGGTATGCTCAAAATGGGGGTGCTTGCCTGGAAGCTTTGCGATAAAGGAAAGGTCGTCAGTGGTGTCGTCGGGCTCCTGAGCTGCGTCGGTCTCGTGGTCTATAAGAAATAGAAGAGGGGGAAGAAACAATAAATATATAAAGCAGACAAATATAATCACAGATGCGTGGCGTTGCAGCACGTTATTCGAGGAGTGCCCTAATGTAGTACTACGCAAGTTAGTGGGAGCGGGAAACTATCCGGGAGTGTTCTCCCAGCTCCGGGTGATAATCGGACAGATGAAACGGAGGGAAAAGTTCCTTGTTCATCATGCTAGAGGCATGTGACAGGTATGAGGAGGACATATTCGGCTTTGTCTTGTCGTTCTGAGCAACTTTCATATATAAAGTTTTTGGATCTGAGCTACGGTTTATTTTCTACGAATTTTCAAAGTTTTAAACTATTTCTGGAATTATTTAGATTAACAGAGTTACTAAATTAGATATATGACATCAGCGTGATGTCAGCAGTCAACTGTCCAGTTGACTGGTCAATTCTGGCAAGTGGGACCCACCTGTCATTCTTAGTGGGCTAACTAACTGAGTTTAACTAATCTAACTACCTAACTAATTAACAGGGGCCCACTGGTCAGTGTCAATAGTTGATTAATAGAATTTTAACTAATTGCAATTAGCTGCTAATTAATTGTCTGACGTGGGGGACCCACTGGTCAGAGTCAAGGTGAACAGTGACCGAAGTTGACCATGGTCAACTGGGTCAAAGTGGGTCCAGGGCCCACTGGCAGTGACTACGAGCGGGCCCCACGCGGTGCCACGCTGGCGGGGTCGCCGGAATCTCTCCGGTGAGCTCTCCGTGGCGGCGCTCTCGCAGGAGACGCTCGGAAATGCGCCACAGAGGGCCATTTTGCGTGCGCCCGGGCTCGTTCGAACGGGCACACCAAGCCGCATCCATCTATGGCCTCAAAAAGGCCGGAGGTGGCCGGAAAACATGTCGGCGTCGAGGTTAGCGGCGGAGCAGCTTCGGGGGAGCACAGGATCGGGGCCGCGGGGTGCTAGCTGGCTGGCTAAGGGGCTCACTGGCCTCCTGGGAGGGCCAGGAGCACGTGGGGATCGCCGGTGCGGGCAGAGAAGCACTGGGTGCGCGAGCCCGACGGCCATAGCGGACGGCGGAGCTCAGCTACACTGCGAGCTAGCTGCGGTGGAGGCAGAGACGCGCGAGGAGAGGGAGAAGGGACCGGAGCTCACCTTGGGGCACACGGTGGCCCGGTGGGTGACTAGGAGCAGCAGTGGCGCAGATTCGGGGCGGCGGCGTTCGTCGGAGCCGAGGGGGAAGGCGAGGTCGTGGCGGTGCTGCGGGGCCGTCACGGTCCGCGTGGCTTGGCGTGGAGGATGAAGAGGTCGAGGCAGAGCCTGGGGGCACGTCGGCGAGGCGAAGGCCGGCCGGTGGCCGCGATGCAGTGCGGTGAACGGCGATGGAGAGGCGTGGCCGAGGCGGATCTGGAGGGGAGAGAGCGCAGGCGAGAGAGAGGTAAGGTGAGAGAGTGAGGCGAGGTGACCAGGGGGTAGGCTCGGGCCACCCTTATCCCCTCGCGCTCCTGCTCCCCGTGGCGGTGGCACGTTGCGGTCGGCAGAGAGGCGTGCGGCCATGGAGACGACGACACGGAGGAAGAGGTTGGTGGAGGTGGGCTTGTCGGTGTACTAAGTATTGGGCCACTAGTACCCCGTACTTGTGCACGGGCAGTTGTAGCCATCCTCGCGGCAAGGCTTGCCGGGAACAGTTCGAGGTCGATTCAAGCCACCAAAGGAATCATCAAGTCAGAAATCTGAGGATCAGCAGATAAGAAGAGCTGGAATCCGAAGGCCAGCTTCCCCGGCAAGATCTTGCCGGGATGGCCTGCGGAGACCGGCAAGGATTGGCGCCCGGCAAGGCTTGGCGCCCGACAAGTTTCGGCGCCTGGCGAGATTCTGCCACTGTGCCACCGCTCTAGCACGGCGACAAAGCCTGACATTCTGGGTCCTTCTCTGGATGCGTGGCAACATGCCAGTGGAGGAGAGCTTAAGCGGTGCTGATGGGATGGCCCCTTTTTCCATCCCCAAGAAAGTGAGGACACCTAAACGGACACATCACGGTGCATTAAATGCGCTTGTCCTAATCCGTCAGGGGTTAGGTATGATACCCTGTAGCTACTTTACACCTCAATGTATGTACACTTTGCCACTGTGGTGACCCCTTTGAGCATATAAAAGGAGGCCCAAGGCAACTGCTACAGAGGAGGAGAACTTCTGGCCCATTCTGCATGCGTAGCTGCTCTTTGAACGTACTGTTCATAGCGAGCGCTCCTGAAGGTTGGGCTCAAGAACATTAATAAGAACACAAAGCAGGAGTAGGGTTTTACGCTGATCAGCGGCCCGAACCTGGGTAAAAACTTCCCGCGTCGATCGTTGGTTCTGCTCTTTACGTATACCTCTCCCCCCGCCGAATCGTAAAGGGGTCTCTCGGGATCCCATAGGTGTCGTGCCCCGACATCTTTGGCGCGCCAGGTAGGGTGATTGAAGGTTGCGTGAACCTGATCTAGTGATCGGCGCCTTAGTTTCTTCATCATCATGCCACCCAAGAAGAAGAGCGCTGCGACGGCGCAACCGTCCATGTCCGTTTTGCCTACACCTTCGCGTACGGGCGACGACGTGGGTGCAGAAGGAAGATGACTAGAACCAACATGGCGTTCTGGTGATCCGAGCCAGGCGAGCGGCATCGTTCGCAGTGGCAGTGGTAACCTGCACGCCGCTGGATCTAGAGATGGCGCTGTGTTGCCTACGGGTGGCACAACGAACTCCAGAGATCGGAGGGCGCCTGCTGGAGCTCCCGCGCTGGCACAAGCCTCGCGACCTACCCAGGTCGTGCATGATGAGCGACGCCATGGCGCTGGTGGTTCAGGGCGTCCCCATGATAAGGTTTCTGCGCATCGATCCCAAGATGCGCAGGACCAGCAAGCACACCGAGCTGCTGGCGGAGGTGGCGCGCGGTCGCGTGACCGTGGTGGTGCTCCTTCTAATATGGTTAGGAGTCAGAGCACTTCACGTACCTCGCACCTGTCGCCACCGCCTACGCCAGCGGAAGCCTTGGCACGTGCGCAGCTGCTCCTCGATTTTCCTCCTGCCCCGGAGAAGATGGAGGAGTGGCAAGCTACTATCCAGAGCCTTATCGGCTTCGCCAACAAGGATGGACCGCAAGAGGCAGGGCCCTCGCAGCGGAGGCCCATCGATCCTGCGCGAGCCGATGTAGAGAAAACCGGAGGTGGTGCAACCACAGTGCACTCCCCTCCGCGGCACCAGCGGCGGCCGACAACCCAGCAAGTCGACCGCCATGAAGAAGTTTCCACGGCGTCATCCGATCCACGGATGCGCCACGATCAGCGTCAAGTTCTCCAGGAACGAGGCAAGGAGGACACTCGAACTACCATCGAGCGGCGACGGGAAGCGTGCTATTAGTCTGATAAGCGCGCGGGGCCGGCTGTCGACGAGCCTGCGCCAGGGGACGTAGGAGACTTGCCTTATGAGGTAGGGACTCCAGCGTTTACCCGTGAGCTGCGGCAAGTCCGGTGGCCCAATTCCCGAACCTTCAAGCCGGAGGTCCCGGAGAAATACGATGGTAAGACCCATCCCTCGGAGTTCCTGAGCATCTACACCATTCCGGTGCAGGCTGCCGGGGGCCGAGATGACAAGATACTTGCCAACTACTTCCCGTTGGTGCTCAAGCCCAACGTCAGGTCGTGGTTGATGCATCTGCCGGAGAATTCTATTTCTTCCTGGTCAGATCTGTGCCATCAGTTTGTTGGCGCCTTTGTTGGAGGCCACCAAGCTCCTAGCCAAGAGAGCGATTTACATATCATCCCTCAGAAGGAGGGCGAGTCCCTGCGCAAGTTTATCCAGAGATTTAGCCGGGTGCAGTACAATATTCCTGACGTTCACCCTGCCGCTGTCGTTAGTGCGTTCCACCAGAACGTGCGTAACCGCAAAATGCGGGAAGAGCTGGCAATGAACAAAGTCAGGAGTATTGCTGAGCTTTACGATTTGGCCGACAAGTGCGCTCGAGCTGAAGAGGGAAGGAAACTCCCTGGCGAGGCTGTTGGCGCGGCGGGCGAGTCTAAAGAAGAAGATGCCGCGGCCCCGTCAAGGAAAGGCCGGCGGCGGAACAGGAGGCGCGGAGGCAAGGCCGTGCTTGCTGTCGAGGAATCCGACAACCCCAGCGCCGCCAAGAAGGCCAAGGTTGGTGACCCCGGCAAGGATCTTGCCGGGTGTCCTTCTTGTCAGGCCTTGGCGGCTGCCGACAAGTCGGAGAACTCCGGCAAGCAGTATTGCAAGATCCATCGCACCAAGGGCCACGATCTCCAGAACTGCCGGCAAGTTGAGCAGCTTGCCGAGAAGCAGAGGGCCGAATACGAGAGGCGAGATAAGGAGAAGGCCCAAGATGGTGCTGATGGATCCGGCAAGAAGCGCGGTGGCTGAGGGGGTCGCCGCGGCAAGGCCAAGCAGCAAAAGGATAGGCCCGCTCGGGGCCGGGATAAAGAGGAGGATGATGATGAAGAAGATGATGAATCCAGTGAGCAAGAATTCCAGAAGGCTACGGAGGCCATGTGTATCGATGGGGGTGCCTCGCTGCATTCTTCCCACCGCCAACTCAAACAGTGGGTGCGCGAGGTCAATGCAGCAAAGCCATCCCCAGATGCATGTAGGCCCCTAAAGTGGTCCAGCACGCCTATCATTTTCAACGCCGAGGATCGCCCTGATCGCACAACCGCGGCCGGGTACTTGCCATTGTTGGTCTCGCCAACGATTCGCAACCTCAAGGTGACAAAAATGTTAGTTGACGGCGGGGCCGGCCTAAACTTAATCTCACCGGATGTGCTTAAAAAGCTCCAAATTCCCGACGAGGACCTCGAGGAAACGGGCACGTTTCAAGGGGTCAGTCCGGGAAGAACTCAGCCTAAGGGCAAGATTACGCTGCTGGTAACATTTGGCAGCGAGCTCAACTTCAGGACTGAGAAGGTGGTGTTTGATGTCGCCAAGATCCCCATGTCATACAATGGGATCCTTGGTCGGCCAACGCTCGCTAAGTTCATGGCGGCATCACACTACGCGTACAACGTTCTGAAGATGCCTGGGCCGTTGGGCATCATCACTATCCATTCCGATAAAAAGGATGCGCTCATCTGTGCCGACCAACTTTACCGGGAAGCAGTTGCAGCACCTGCCATCAGGGCACCTACTCCTGCCACTGGAACTCCCGGGGGAAGAAGAAGACCGGCAAGAACCTTGGCGCGAACTCCGGCAAGCGCACCTCCTCGGAGTGCTGCGCTTCCGTCGAGGACGTACCAGAGAGTTCCACCGGCAAGAACAAGAAGTCCAAGGCTGCTCCGCCGGAGACCAAGAAGGTGCCTGTCAGAGAGGACGGAACGGGGGGAACTTTCACCATAAGTTCCACCCTATATGACAAATAGGAAAGCGCGCTCCTTGCTTTCCTGCGGGCGAATGTCGACGTGTTTGCATGGCAACCGTCTGACATCCCCGGTGTTCCCAGGAAGGTAATTGAGCACCACCTTGCTGTCTGTCCTCATGCGCGGACCGTCAAGCAAAGGGTCAGGAAGCAAGCCTTGGAGCGGCAAGAATTCATTGCCGAAGAAATCAGAAAGCTGGAGGCGGCAGGATTGGTCAAAGGAGTGCTTCATCCAACCTGGTTGGCCAATCCGGTTGTAGTGCGGAAAGCGAATGGGAAATGGAGGCTTTGTATTGATTATACAGATATCAATAAAGCTTGTCCAAAAGATCCCTTTCCCTTGCCGCGCATCGACCAGATTGTGGATGCCACCGCTGGTTGTGATCTCCTGTCCTTCCTTGATGCCTATTCAGGGTATCATCGGATTTTTAAGGCAAAAGAAGATGAAGAGAAGACCGCATTTATCACCTCATGTGGTACGTATTGTTTTATACGAATGCCTTTCGGGTTGAAAAGTGCTGGTTCAACATTTGCCAGAGCAATCGAAATTGGTTTTGAGCCTCAACTCCATAGAAATATGGAGGCGTATATGGATGACATAGTGGTCAAAACCAAAGACAAAGCAACACTCATTCAAGATTTAGAAGAAACATTTGCAAATCTGCGCAAGATCAACTTGAAGCTCAATCCTAAGAAGTGCGTGTTCGGTGTTCCTTCCGACAAGCTCCTCGGATTTTTTGTATCTTGCCGGGGAATCGAAGCGAACCCTGACAAGATCAAAGCTATTGAGCAAATTGAAGCGCCGAGACGCGTCAAGGATGTGCGACGTCTTGCCGGCTGTGTTTCTGCTCTAAGCAGGTTTATTTCCAAATCTGCTGAGCGCGCCCTGCCCTTCTTCAAAATTTGAAGAAGGCAGGTCCAATGAAATGGACTCCGGAGGCGGAGGCTGCGCTGCAAGATTTGAAGAAATACCTTTCCTCTCCACCGACGCTAGTTGCGCCTAAACCACAAGAGCCGTTGCTACTGTATCTGGCAGCAACAAATCAAGTGGATAGCGCTGCGCTAGTGGCACAGAGAGAGGCTGATGAGGAAGCAACACCAGCGGCAGGACCGCCAGATGGCGCGGCAAGATCTTCCCCGGCAAGGGTTGATCCCGGCAAGACAGGATCTGCGCAGACAGAAGAACCAGTGCAGAAGAAGAAAATGGTGCAACGCCCAGTTTATTTTGTTAGCTCTCTTTTACAAGGAGCTAGGTCAAGATATTCTGGTGTGCAGAAATTGCTTTTCGGCCTTCTTATGGCCTCGAGAAAGCTGCGCCATTACTTTCAGGCACATGAAATCACCGTCGTCACTCGCTTTCCGTTGCAACGGATTTTGCAAAATCCAGAGGCAACCGGCAGGATCGTGGAGTGGGCGTTGGAGTTGTCGAGCTTTGGCCTCAAGTTTGAAAGCACTTCGATGATTCAAAGCAGAGCCTTGGCAGAGTTCATTGCAGAATGGACCCCAACGCCAGACGAAGAAGTTCAAGAAGCAACTCTCCCCGACAAGGAAATCGATCAGCAATGGGTTATGTACTTTGATGGGGTTTCTCGCTGCAAGGCGCCGGTGCTGGCGTGCTACTTATCGCACCCACCGGAGAGCACCTCAAGTACGTAGTCCAAATGCACTTTCCTCGGGAGAGTTCAACTAACAACACTGCAGAATATGAGGGTTTGCTTGACGGTCTCAGGATTGCGGCAGACCTTGGTATCAAAAAGCTCGTCATCAAAGGCGATTCACAACTTGTCGTCAGGCAAGTTAACAAGAGTTATCAAAGTCCATTGATGCAAGCCTACGTGGATGAAGTGAGGAAAATGGAAGAGCACTTTGACGGTCTGCAAATGGAGCACGTTCCTCGTGCCGAGAACAGTGTTGCTGATGACCTGTCAAAGTGTGCTGCCCTCAAGTTGCCTGTGGAACCAGGAACTTTTGTGCTCCAATTGACTCAACCATCCGTGGCGCCATCGATGCGGCAAGAAAAGAGAAGAAAGTTGAACTCTGGCCAGTACTTCCAGGCAGAGCTCCCCGGAGCCGCTGGCAAGGAAGTTGCCGGGATCAACATGCCTGCCGGGGAACAACAGGCTCCGGCAGGGCCTCAGGCCCTTGCTGTCGAGACAAACGTTCCCCCGACAGAGGAGATGCCTTTAGTCCTAGCTGTCGAGCCTCAGGCTCCAGCATGGGCGCAGCACATTGTCCATTTCCTTCAGACAGGTGAACTCCCTGAGGAACAGGAAGAAGCAGAGAGAGTAGCACGTCGGTCTGTTATGTACAAGTTCGTCAATGACGTCCTGTACAGAAAGAGACCAAACGGTGTGAAATTGAAGTGCATTCCTCGGGAGGATGGACTAGAGCTGTTGGCAGAGATACATGGAGGCATATGTGGCTCTCACATAGGGTCAAGAGCGCTTGTCGGAAAGGCATTCCGACAAGGTTTCTTTTGGCCCACCGCTCTCCAGGATGCAACTGCACTAGTCACCAAGTGTGAAGCGTGCCAGTTTCATTCAAAGAAATTACATCAACCAGCTCAAGCTGTTCAGACAATCCCTCTCTCCTGGCCATTTTTGGTCTGGGGGCTCGACATACTGGGCCCTTTCCCCCGTGCTACCGGGGGCTTTGAGTACTTGTACGTTGCTATCGACAAGTTCACAAAGTGGCCGGAGGTGGAAGCAGTGAGGAAGGTGACAGCACAATCAGCCATCAAGTTCTTTAAGGGAATTGTTTGCCGTTTCAGTGTGCCCAACAGGATCATCACCGACAACGGCACGCAGTTCACAAGTCGCACCTTCATGCAGTACGTCCAAGACCTTGGCGGCAAGATTTGTTTTGCCTCTGTTGCTCACCCGAGAAGCAACGGCCAAGCGGAGAGGGCCAATGCTGAAGTGCTGCGCGGTCTCAGGACCAGAACCTTTGACAGGCTGAAAAGATGCGGAAGACGTTGGATTGATGAGTTGCCGGCGGTTCTTTGATCAATCAGAACGACACCAAATCGAGCCACCGGCCAGACGCCCTTCGCTCTGGTCTACGGAGCGGAAGCAGTTCTCCCCACGGAACTCACATACAAATCTCCTCGAGTGCTCGCTTATGATGAGCTTGAGCAAGAGCAACTGCGGCAAGATGACGCTGTGCTCCTTGAGGAGAATCGTCTTCAGGCTGCTATGCGAGCTGCACGCTACCAGCAAGCTTTGCGCCGCTACCATAGCCGCAAAGTTCATGCCCGAAGCCTTGAGGAAGGCGACCTTGTTCTTCGGCGGATTCAGTCCGCCAAGAATTCAAACAAGTTGACGCCAAAGTGGGAAGGCCCTTATCGGGTAGTACGAATCACCAGGCCCGGCGCTATCCGCCTGGAGACCGAAGATGGCGTTCCAGTGAGCAATTCCTGGAATATCGAACATCTTCGCAAGTTTTACCCATAAGGCGCGGTTGCCGGGGGCTCCCGGCAACCACCCTTTTGTACAAGTTTTGCCGGCAAGGCATGTGATCCTTTGTACAAAGCCAGGCGCAGACCCTGAGCGCAGATGAATAAATTTAAGTGTTGTACATTCCCTTATTGATTCCCATGTTCATATTTATATATGCATGTTTGTCTAAGATGTTGTATGACACCTACACCCGGTAAATTCTAAACGAACCGCCAAGGTTTCATGTCTTTATTTTCTCTTCTTTCTTTTTAAAAGACAGAAGGATTTCCTCGCGTGCACATTTGCCGGGAGGGGAAGGGAGATAGGAATATCAATTGGCGACGTTTGGAATCGACGCTTGCCGGAGGAAGGACAAAGACAGGAAGCTAAGTCCTAAAAACTCAGAGCAAGTTTTTTTTTCTTTTATTACAAAGTTATTTCCTTGGATGATTCCGACTCTTGTATGGAAAATCTGCACGCGAAGGAACCCTTGTTGTAATCGGTTGCGCCATTATTTTGTTTCGAGCCCGCTCAACAACTTAAGTGGCTGCACTGAGAACACCAAGGAGTCTTGCCGGCCGCTGCGCCTCCAGCAGGCTGCTGAAGTCCCGCACCCAGCGCTCGCGGCAGGTTGCGCGCCGGCAAGTTTTTCAGTAAGCGTAGGGTGAACTCCATACATAAGGGAATCAGACAAGGAAAATAGCAAGCATGAACCTAAACATAGGCGAATTATATTACATCCATGAGTTGCCGCAATTCTAACTTGAGACATTAATTGTCTTTTACATGGAATGACGACGGCAAGAAAAAAAGGGGAGCACTCAATCCCTGCGCTGGCCTTCGATCCTTTTGATGGAGTCCACCTTCTCAATGATAGGCGCGATGCACTGTTCAATTGCCTCAACATTTGCGTCCCTTGGCAGATGGCCGAGCGCGTTGGAGAGGTTGATGCCGGGATTGCTGTGCACCACCTTGATGAGCACCTTGCGGAGGACGGCCCAGCAAAGCCGGCGAGTTTCGTTGGCCAATTGGGTCGCCCGGCTAGACTGGAGCACCCTCAACGCATTGATGATGCTTTCAAAGAACATCGTCAACCTGGCACTTGGAGATATTCTTTCCTCGGAAGAATAATTGAAGTTTGACAGGCCCATGGTTGACATTTCTGCCGTAAGCTTCTCCGCGGTGGCGATGAGACATCCAGTCCAGATCTCCACTCCCTTTTCATAATCAGCTTGGGCCTCGGCGGCGCTCTTGAGCAGGTTCCTCTCTCCTTGGAGATCCTTGAGTAGAGCCTTCTCACGAGCCCTGCCGACCTCGAGAGACTTCTGCAGCGTGGTCAGCTTCAACTCCAGAACCGCAATGTTATCAGCCGCAGAGGAGAGCTGCTTGGTTTGTCGGACAGGGCAACTTGCATCTCCACCAAGGAGTCGAGGGTTTTTTCCCTGTCACCCTTGAGCATCGAGAGCTCCTTGCCGTGCTCTTCGAGATCTGTTTCCAGCCTCTTCACCTTGTCACTCAGCTCGTTCTTGGCGGCCTCTGCAGCTTCGGCAGCATTGACGGCCTCCTTGAGCTTGCCGGCGTGACTTACAGTCAGAGCTTCGAGCGCCTCCTTATGTTTTTGCTCCAGCTCCTGGGTCCGCCGCGTGACAAGATTCTCGATATCTTCATCTTTGCTGCGAAGCTTGGCGGCGAGCGCCTGCTCACGTGCGGTGAGATCTTCCTCATGAGCATCAAGAGCAATGCGGCGCCCCGTCAGGAGGGCATCTTCGGCAGCAATCCTTTGAACAGCTTCATCATGCGCCTTCTCCATATCGGATTGCTTCAAGAGGATCTCAGTCCACTGCTGGCTCACTTGTTCCCGGCCGGCAACCAACTCTTGGAGGGCCTCGGCGTGCCAGATCTGCATTTGTGCGATGCGCCTTTGAAAATCTGCTTCGGCCGCCTTGACAACTGCCATTCTGGAGTCCGCCTTGTCTTTCTGGGCGTGATGGAGAGCCTGGAGCTTGCGAAAATTCTCGCCCATGGCCTGAAGGAGCTGATCCTCTTCAGATTTGCCACTACTAGTGCTGGGGTCGTCAACAACTTCGAGCCCGGCAGCAGCGATGATTTCTTCAAAAACTTCTCCTTCGGCTGGTGCCCCAGTGCTTGCCGTCCCCGGCAAGTTGACGAACAGGTTCTCGCCACCCTTGAGGTATTTGCTGGATGAGGGGCTTTCAGATGTTGATGGCTGGTCTTCAGTGGCCGCCTCACCAGTGGTAGGGGGCTCTGTGGCCGGTGCAGCGCCTGGCGCTCCTGCGGCAGGAATGCCGTCAGTGCGGTCCTCAGCCTCCCTGTCGCCCCCTTCAGTAGGTTCTTCGGCGGGTTCCTCTTGTGCAGTCTTGGCGGCCTCCCCGTCAAGAGCACCACCAGCCTCGACAGTGTCATCCTTGGTGTCCTCGCTGGTAGCGATCCTGTCTGCTTCGGCAGCGGCATCCCTGGCGGTCTCCTTGATGACAACGTCGACGTCCATGTGTTCCATCACAGGGAACTCTGAAGGACGAAGGAGGAAATTAGAATAAGATCGAGATTGAAGTTTGAAATGACTAAAAGACAGAGAGATATGGGAAAAAGTGACAAGCACTCTGAGGCAACTGATTACCTACGTCGGGCTGTTGGGAGGTGGCTTCGCCCCTCCCGGCAACTCCGGTTGCCGGGGGTGGGATGCCGGAGTCCGCTCCTGCCGGTTCCTCCTCAATTAGGATGGGCTCGTCGGCAGGATCTCTTGCCGGGGACGTGCTTGTGGGCGGAGCGGTCGATGAAGGTGGCACAATGGGGATGTCTTCCGACAGCTCTCCTTGTTGCCGTTCTTCTCCTGCGAACCCAAGGATATCAGCGGCAAGAATGGAAGCCTCGGCACCCGCCAGCGGAAAAAGAATAGTGGACTTACGCTGGGGGCTGCGCTGGGGGCTGTGCTGGGGGCTGCGTTGAGGACTGGGCTTTGGGCTGACAACGACGGTTTCTGGCACGCTCGTGGAGCCTGCCGGGGGCTCGTCGCCCGTAGAAGTCCTTGACCTCTTCGCCTTCCTCTCCAGCAATGTTTCTGTGTCACTGCAGAGACAATACAAGCAAGTTAGTAAGATCGATCCAAGATTGAAATATAAAAGATGTGGCAAGGTACTCACTCTTCTTCCTCTCGCTCGGGACTAAAGCCGGAGATGTCGAAATCGACCTCCACTACAATTTCTGAGTGGGGAGGCGGGGGAGGGGTCCTAGGCTGCTTGGCTGTGGCAGGCGCCGGGGCAGCTTCCGGTGCGGTAGTACGAGACCCCCCCTGCCGCCCCAGCAGTGGCCGCTGGAGTGGGTCTCGCGCGCCGCGCAGGCTGTTGATGAGCCCCCTGCCGCGGTCCAGTCTTGTCGGCCACTTTCTTGCCGGGAGCCTCGCCGCTCGAAGAAGGCTGGCTTGCTGGGATGCCAGATGCAGCCTTCCGAAGAACACGCTTCGTCTTCTTCGGGGCTGGGAGCTCTTCTTGCGTTTCTTCTTCGGCCGTGTCCTCGCCGGATGAGCTCTCAGCGGCTGCGCTGCTCTGTTCCCCGGCAACTTTGTCCTCCCCGGCAGGTTTTACCTCCACTACTACTTCTGCGTCGCTGGCTTCCCACTCTGTGAAGCCGACGCTGCCAGCCTCCGCGGCAAGATTTGCCTCCTCCACCCTAGTAGCAATGTAAGCTACTTCTTGGTCGGTGGTGGCTCGGATGAAATCTGACTCTTGCCGGACAGGTCTCTGCGTCAAGTTGTCAAAAAACTTCTGCGCTTCATCCTTGGTGGGCTCGGCCCAGGTCGGGTCAAGACCGTGGGCGTTGAACATCGGCAGGAATGCGATGATTGACCCCAAGAAAGAATTGTTGCACAAGGGGACAATCCTTGCCGGCAGCCGGTGCTTGTCTTCGCGCTGAAATAGTTTTTGACGGAGAGCGCCAAGCTGCATAGTGGTCAGATTGTTGTTCAGCCCGGGGCGCAATCTCATGACATCTGCCGCGTTCCTGTATTCCCAAGCTGGCCTTCCCCTGTTCTGCAAAGGGGCGATGCGGCGGCGGAGGAAGTCGAAGCCAATCATCTCCATCGTCAGCCCGGCAGCCTTCAGGCGAAGGATCCTAGTGGTGGCGATTGTGAGCCTCTCGTCCTTCGCGGCGAGATCGCTCCAGTTTTTGCCGCGGATCACCTTCTGTTGCCGGGGAAGACAAAACGGATGGGGATCTGCTTCCTGGATCCAGCACCATTCAACCCGCCACTCGTCCCACTTTTCGCGGTAAACTCCTTCTGGGTATATTTCCTTATTCCAAGCCCTTGGAATCCAGGCGATAGAACCAGAGAGGGCCTCTCCTTTTTGGATGCGAGGGAAGAAGTAATGGCGAAAAAGAGCAGAATTGGGAATCACGCCAACAAAGTTTTCACAGAGATGGGCAAAGATGGACATGCAAAGTACCGCATTTGGCGTGAAATCGAGAAGACGAAAGCCGTATGTGTACATGATATCATTGAAGAAGTCAGAAAAGGGGGGACAGAGCCCGCAATAGAAATACGCAGTGAAGAAAGGGTATCTGTCCGATCCACCTTTGGAACAAGCACCTGGCATTACGCGTGTGGCAGAATGAGCTTGCGTCTCTTTCGCCCACATGCACTGGTATCGCCCCTTCAGAGCTTCAGCATCGAGCGATGGGGGGAAGACGACAAGCCTCTTCCGCATCTTCGCCAGTTCGCTCTCCAGAACGTCGGCTTTCGCCTCCTTGCCCTTGCCTTTGCTGGCCTTGGGCGGCATGGCGGCTGTGAGGGCGGAAGCCAGGGGTGGAGCAAGCGTGGGAGCAGCGGGCGAAAGAGGAAAAAGTTTCGCTCTGAGCTCGAGAGGAGGAAGGCGATGGCGATGGCCAGATTGAGAAGAAGAGGGGGGTAAATAGGCTTGTGCCTCTGCGGCTTCTCCTTTTTATGGGGAAGGAACGAGGCCGCCTCTTTTATTCCCCAATGTAAATGCGCCTCTATAGGCGCGAGGCAGTTGCAGCCTTTCAGGCACGCTTCCCACGTCGCGCGCTCGGTGCGTGTAGTGGGAGGCACAGTAAAATGAGATATTTACGAGCAGTTAATCCCCTACCACGCGTGCCCGTGCACTGTTTGGGCCTAGCCCAACAACGCCTCACACTCGTGTATGGCCTAGGCCCGGGGGCTCCTGTCGGTGTACTAAGTATTGGGCCACTAGTACCCCGTACTTGTGCACGGGCAGTTGTAGCCATCCTCATGGCAAGGCTTGCCGGGAACAGTTCGAGGTCGATTCAAGCCACCAAAGGAATCATAAAGTCAGAAATCTGAGGATCAGCAGATAAGAAGAGCTGGAATCCGAAGGCCAGCTTCCCCGGCAAGATCTTGCCGGGATGGCCTGCGGAGCCCGGCAAGGATTGGCGCCCAGCAAGGCTTGGCGCCCGGCAAGGCCTGGCGCCCGGCAAGGCCTGGCGCCCAGCAAGGCTTGGCGCCCGGCAAGTTTCGGCGCCTGGCGAGATTCTGCCACTGTGCCACCGCTCTAGCACAGCGACAAAGCCTGACATTCTGGGTCCTTCTCTGGATGCGTGGCAACGTGCCAGTGGAGGAGAGCTTAAGCGGTGCTGATGGGATGGCCCCTTTTTCCATCCCCAAGAAAGTGAGGACACCTAAACGGACACATCACGGTGCATTAAATGCGCTTGTCCTAATCCGTCAGGGGTTAGGTATGATACCCTGTAGCTACTTTACACCTCAATGTATGTACACTTTGCCACTGTGGTGACCCCTTTGAGCATATAAAAGGAGGCCCAAGGCAACTGCTACAGAGGAGGAGAACTTCTGGCCCATTCTGCATGCGTAGCTGCTCTTTGAACGTACTGTTCATAGCGAGCGCTCCTGAAGGTTGGGCTCAAGAACATTAATAAGAACACAAAGCAGGAGTAGGGTTTTACGCTGATCAGCGGCCCGAACCTAGGTAAAAACTTCCCGCGTCGATCGTTGGTTCTGCTCTTTGCGTATACCTCTCCCCCCGCCGAATCGTAAAGGGGTCTCTCGGGATCCCATAGGTGTCATGCCCCGACAGGGCTGGGCCGGCTCGGGCCTCAGGTGAGTGCCAGGTAAGTAGTTGGGCCTCACCCACCTTCTCCTTACTGCATTTTCCATTTAATCAAAAACAGAAGCAGAAAATGATTTCTACGGGCCACCAAACATTTTAGAAAAAAATATGGAACTGATCCCATTAATCACTTTGCAATTTTAGGCTCTGCCACAAAAAGTTTCAAGGCAATTGTAAGTGGCAAGGTAATTTTAGAAATTGAATAAGGCAAGATAAATGCTGCTGGACCTCCAAAATAACTTCCAGGGGCATTTTGGGAATTTTGGTAAGGTTGGTTCCAATTTTATAAATGACTTGGGATTATTTCCAACATGGTGAACTATTTTGTTTTACTGTTTGAAGAATTAATTATTTGACTTGCATTTTAAATTCGAATTAGAATTTGATTGGAGACAAGTGGCATTTTGACTCAGTAAAATATGATGACATGGCAAATTAATTAGCTTGATGACAGGGTTAAGATCTGGGGATGTTACACTAAGACCTGAGCTGGCGCATGTACTCGGGATGGTTACAGACCTGCTTTGGGCCGATCAAACGCTACTCCGTAACTGGGTAGTTACAAAGGTAGGTTTCGGTATTGTCCAGACCCATGCTACGAGACATGGTCGAGCAAGATGGGATTTGCCCCTCCGATCAGGAGAGATATACTCTGGGCCCCTCGTGTGATCCGACCAAGATAAGCATGGCCATGCTACAAGGATTATGAGATAATCTAGTTTGTGGTCGGCATCACTGGAACGACAAAGAGGTCGGGCTAGCACAAGGATGACAGACTCGCCTTGAGCCTGACAACATATATCATGTGGCAAAGGGAACAGAAGTGTGACATGTTGTACAGGTTCGCCAACCGGCTTCATTGTCTACTTGGTGGTCAGCACACCTTGCTAGAGGCCGCTACCAGCCGAGCAGGTCGGAGGTGATCCAACCTGCGACCAAGCCGACTTGAACCTAAGGGGTCGCGCGCTTAAGGGAAGGAACCTGTGAGGCCCGGTCCGACTCCACGAGTGAGAAGTGACCTACTCGGACTCGGATCCAAGCCGAACAGATTTTGGGCTTTAGGGTCCGTGCGAGGCCCAAGTGTTGAGCCTGCGACAGACGCCTATATAAAGTGGGGGTGCGGCACACTCATTCGGTTGATCGCTTCGGCGCTGTCACTAGGGTTTGCATGTGTTGCGAATAGCCTCCTCCACTTGCCGCCGGCTGTGTGATCGGACCTAGAAGTACGCCGCACGGTGTTCCGCCTGCACATGCGGATACTGTTAGAGGCGGTGCACCTGCGCCGCTCCGGCGAACTTGTACGTGGGTTCCACGACCGGCTGTTCGAGGGACATCGGACGACGAGGAGACGACTGTGGACGTGCTGCCCCAACTCTACTTCCGTTGCACGGCACTGCGCGTCTAGTGGTAATGATATGTGATCCATCTCCCGTAGCATGTTCTTGGTTGTTCTGCGCGTAGGAAATTTTTAATTTGCAGTCGATGCACCTACCGTAGATCCCAACAGCAACTAAGGTTAAAGTATATAATTCATGCTACCATGATAATGCTCTAGAAGTCTTCCTGAAGGCGATAAAGGATGGGCGGGCGATCGTCACAAGGGGTTGGACAAAATTTGTTCATGCCTATGGCATGCAGGAGGGCACATTATGGGCATTTCGCTTCTTCAACACCATCGGCAGCCAAAATGATTTACACTTGTCTCTTCACCTTTACCGCTTCTAAATATTGTAGTTCATCATAGTTAATTCCTGTCCAATCATATATATACTGAACATATTGTACTGAGAATTTTATTTATGGATTGGTTGTTGAACCATTGTGCTGAGAATTTGAATTCCACGTTTCATATTTCAAAATTTCCAATTTGAATAATAAATTATAGGAAAAAATAAAATTATACAGGAGCGAATAAAATAATGTGCACACGGTTAGAAAGAAACCAGCGTGTGCGATGAAAAATAGAGAACAGGCGGTTCTTTGACGTAAAACGTTTGCGATGCCCGATGGACACACATATGGTTTCGTCTCATATGTGTGTGCGATTCATGGTAATATGGCAAACGTTTCAAACCTGTGTGCGTGTGTGATAGGAATACCTATCGTACACAGTTATGAAAATGGACACGTTGGCGTTAGTAGAGGCACCGCACACAGTTTACATTCTTGAATTGTGTGCGATAACGTACCTATCGCAAACACATCGGTAGATTAAATGTTGATGTCCACCTTTTTCACACGACTATAGCGGCGTAATCGTTTGGGATGTCTCTCTGATCAGAAACGTAACGTCGAGATGTAACGTGTGAGACTGGGGCGACTTCTCATACGTTTATTCTATGGCGATCATTAGTAGCTGCTCGCCTATCCCCGATGGTTTTTGGGTCGTGTGGGAAGGACCCCCCCTATCGCAATCACTCACTCGGCGACGGTTCAGAATGCCGTCATGGAAAGGGGTTAAAAACCGTTTGTATAGCACGTTACGGTACCAGTGACACCTTCATCTAGCTGACCATTTCTTTTGTGTTGCCTATTCACAAACAGTTCATCCGAGTGAACTGTATGTCGTATATCGCGCACACCTTCATCTGGCTGCCCGTTTATGTTGTTCCGCCTCATCACAAACAGTTCATCGGAGTGAACTGTGTGTTGTATATCGCACACACCTTGTATGGCACCGTTTCTGTTGTTCTGTCTCATCACAAACAGTTCTTATGGATCAACCGTACACCCCGCATTGCACACACAACTAAAATCTGAACCGTGTTTGATGTATCCTTCATCACAAACGTTTTGCATCTTTTTTGACGGGTTTTTTACATCACCGTTTGCGATTAATGCATCGCACATAGTTTCATAAAAGCGTCTCTGATCGTAGTGTCACGTTAGCAGCTTCCCGCAGTAGCGTGTTATTAGACATTGTGTACCTGAGCATGAACAGGAACATATCCTATGCAAGTTTCACTCCGAAGCCTACGGAGGACACCATGCTAGTGATAGAACTGCACATAAGGTATTACAATCTGGTTTTTATTGGCCTACTCTTTTCAAGGTGCTCGTAAGTTTGTCTTGTCTTGTGATGAATGTCAAAGAATTGCTAATATTAGTAGACGACAGGAAATGCCTATGAATTATTCGCTTGTTATTGAACCATTTGATGTTTGGGGATTTCATTATATGGGACCTTTTCCTTCCTCTAATGGGTATACACATATTTTGGTTGATGTTGATTATGTTACTAAGTGGGTAGTAGAAGCTATTCCAACTAGTAGTGCTGATCATAACACCTCCATTAAAATGCTTAGAGAAGTTATTTTGCCGAGGTTTGGAGTCCCTAGATATTTAATGACTGATGGTGGTTCACACTTTATTCATGGTGCTTTCCGTAAATTGCTTGCTAAGTATGATGTTAACCATAGAATTGCATCACCTTATCATCCTCAGTCTAGTGGTCAAGTAGAATTGAGTAATAGAGAAATAAAATTGATCTTGCAAAAGACTGTTAGTAGATCTAGAAAGAATTGGTCTAAGAAACTTAATGATGCATTATGGGCTTATAGAACTGCTTATAAAAATCCTATGGGTATGTCTCCATATAAAATGGTTTATGGAAAAGCATGTCACTTACCTCTTGAACTGGAACATAAAGATTATTGGGCAATTAAAGAGCCCTACTATGATTTCAAACTTGCCGGTGAGAAGAGGCTATTTGACATTAGTTCACTTGATGAATGGAGAATCCAAGCCTATGAGAATGCCAAATTGTTTAAAGAAAAAGTTAAAAGATGGCATGACAAAAGGATACAAAAGCGTGAATTCAATGTACGTGACCATGTCTTGCTATACAATTCTTGTTTAAGATTTTTTGCAGGAAAACTTCTCTCTAAATGGGAAGGGCCTTACATTGTCGAGGAAGTTTATCGTTCTGGAAGATCAACAATGCCGAGGGCAATAACCCGAAGGTGGTAAACGGGCAAAGAATCAAACATTATATCTCAGGTACTCCCATAAATGTAGAAACCAATATTATTAATACCATAACACCGGAGGAGTACATAAGAGAGACCTACCAGAACGTTCCAGACCTCCGAAAAGGAATAGGTATGTGAAACGGTAAGAAAACCGACTCCAAAACTTTCCCAAAATCAATTTTACTCCGTTTTGGAATATTTTAAAAATTAGGAAAATTAAAAGTAGTCCAAAAAGTGCACGAGGAGGCGACAAGCCTTGGGGGCGCGCCCTACCCCCCTGGGCGCACCTCCCAGGCTTGCGGCCACCTCTTGTGCCCTCCGGACTCTGTTTTCTTGCAGTATACTTGTTTTGGTCAGTAAAAATTCATTATATAATCCCCCGAAGGTTTTGACCACCGTAACACGACAATATCCTATGTTCTTGTTTCGAGCTATTTTTCTGACAGATCTAGATCGCCATGACGTCTCCAAGCACCCCCCCAAGGACAAGTTCTTCGAGAAGGTCATCAACCCGTACCTTGCGGAGGTGCTGCAACACCCTCAAACCATCGAGATGCATGAGGGGGTGCCTCACATATGTGATGTTCAACGGCCAAGGAGGACCGGAAGCGTGGAGTCCAGGCTCGAAGCGGTGAATCAAGAGGTATTCAAGTGCAAAGAGATGGTGGAGCGCGGACTCAACGCCAATCATTCCATGATCACGGATTTTACCCGTGACCACAAGTTGAATGCTAGTGAGATTGGGAAGGCCATCTTCAAGGTTCATGAGAAAATCAAGCATCTCCAAGCTCAGATCTATGACCTGCAGAACCAGAACTGTGAGTATGAATATAGATTTAAGAGGACGAGTTTGGCTGCAGATTTGAGGATTCCGGAGACTCATTCATCTTTCTATGATGGTGAACCTATGCCCTGGAAGACGGAGGACAAGGCCACAACATTATCAACTCCATCATCACCACCTTCGAAGAAAGAGATTTGAGTATATGGGTAAGGGCACTCCCCTTGGCTAGTGCCAAGCTTGGGGGAGGTGCCCCGGTATCGTATCACCATCACATCTTTACCTTTATCGTTTTTCATAGTTCGATCCTTTTGGTTATACCTTGGTTTAGTAGGATAAAGTTTTTCTTTAGTATGATCTAGTGTTGAGTTTTGCTTTGTGTTCCCTCTATGTAATTGAGTCCGAGAGTTATATAATAAAGAGTAGCTTTGAGTTGAGGGCTTTGCTTTCTTGCTATGATCTTGAGAAAAATAAAAAAATAGAGATGAAAGAAATAAAAAGCTTATATAATAATCTTATGGGAAGTGATGACTTCACATATAAGAAGTATGTCACATAAAATTTGTTGGGAGTTGACAAACATAGTTTTGGTCATTGTTGCAATTAATAGGAAGTAATAAAGAAAGAGAGGTCTCACATATAAATATACTATCTTGGACACCTTTTGTGATTGTGAGCACTCATTAAAATATTATATGCTAAAAGGTTGATATCGGACAAGGAAGACAACACAATGGCTTATGTTCTCTTATATCCAAATAGAAGTTATATTGTCATGGATCCTCCAATATGTTGAGCTTGCTTCTCATCCTATGCTAGCCAAATCTTCTGCACCAAGTAGAGATACTACTTGTGCATCCAAAATCCCTTAACCTAGTTTTGCCATGAGAGTCCGCCATACCTACCTATGGATTGAGTAAGATACTTCAAGTAAGTTGTCATCGGTGCAAGCAATAAAAATTGCTCTCTAAATATGTATGATCTTTTAGTGTGAGGAAAATAAGCTTTATACGAACTTGTGATATGGAAGAAATAAAAGCGACAGACTGCATAATAAAGTTCTTTATCACAAGCAGCAATATAAAGTGATGTTCCTTTGCATTAAAATTTTGTGCATCCAACTATAAAAGCGCATGACAACCTCTGGTTCCCTCTGCGAAGGGCCTATCTTTTACTTTGACCTTCTACCTTTATACAAGAGTCATGGTGATCATCACCTCTCCTTTTTATACTTTTTCCTTTTGGCAAGCACTATATGTTGGGGAAGATCCAAATATATATATCCACTCGGATGTAGGTATTCATAAATTATTATTGTTGATGTTATCCTTGAGGTAAATGGTTGGGAGGTAAAATTATAGGCCCCTATCTTCCTATGTGTTTGATTGAAACTTTGATCTCATAAGTATCGCGTGAGTGTTAGCAATTGCAAAAGATTAAATGATGGTTGAGTATGTGAACTTGCTAAACAAAAGCTCTTACATTGAATCTTTCCGATGTTAGGATAAATTGCAATTGTTTCAATGACCAAGATCATAGTTTGTTGGTTTTCAATAAAGTTTTTGATTCATATTTCACCTTGTGAATGAATTGTTACTTTAGTATAAGAAATTATATGACAAGATATGTTGTTGTTCTAAATATGATCATGATGCCCTCATGTCCGTATTTTATTTTATCGACACCTCTATCTCTAAACATGTGGTCATGATTATTGATTTTGGCTTTCGCTTGAGGACAAGTGAGGTCTAAACTTGGGGGAGTTGGTACGTCCATTTTGCATCATGCTTTTATGTTGATATTTATTGCATTATGGGTTGTTATTACACATTATGGTACAATACTTATGCCTTTTCTCTCTTATTTTACAAGTTTTACACAAAGAGGGAGAATGCCAAAGGAAAGCAGCAAATCTGAGAGACCTATTCTGCACGACTCCAAAAGTCCTGAAAATTTACGGAGAATTATTTTGGAATATATAAGACTTGTTGGGCGAAGAAAATACTAGAAGGTACCCACAAGCCTGGGGAGTGTATCCTACCCCTCTGGGCGCGCCCCTATGGCTTGTGGGTCCCCTGGCAGGTCTCCGGTATCCATCTTCTGCTATATGAAGGGTTTTTACCTGGAAAAAAATCATAGGGAAGCTTTCGGGACGAAGCGCCGCTGTCTCGAGGCGGAACCTGGGCAGAAGCAATCTAGGGCTCCGGCAGAGCTATTCTGCCGGGGAAACTTCCCTCCGGGAGGGGGAAATCGAAGCCATCGTCATCACCAACGATCCTCTCATCGAGGGAGGGTCAATCTCTATCAACATCTTCACCAGCACCATCTCCTCTCAAACGCTAGTTCATCTCTTGTATTCAATCTTTGTGTCAAAACCTCAGATTGGTACCTGTGGGTTGCTAGTAGTGTTGATTACTCCTTGTAGTTGATGCTAGTTGGTTTATCCGGTGGAAGATCATATGTTCAGATCCTTAATGATATTTAATACCCCTCTGATTATGAACATGAATATGCTTTGTGAGTAGTTATGTTTGTTCCTGAGGACATGGGAGAAGTCTTGTTATAAGTAATCATGTGAATTTGGTATTCGTTCGATATTTTGATGAGATGTATGTTGTCTTTCCTCTAGTGGTATTATGTGAACGTCGACTACATGACACTTCACCATGATTTGGGCCAAGGGGAAGGAATTGGGAAGTAATAAATAGATGATGGGTTGCTAGAGTGACAGAAGCTTAAACCCTAGTTTATGCGTTGCTTCGTAAGGGGCTGATTTGGATCCACATGTTTCATGCTATGGTTAGATTTATCTTAATTCTTCTTTTGTAGTTGTGGATGCTTGCGAGAGGGGTTAATCATAAGTGGGAGGCTTGTCCAAGTAAGGACAGCACCCAAGCACCGGTCCACCCACATATCAAATTATCAAAGTAACGAACGTGAATCATATGAGCATGATGAAAACTAACTTGACAATAATTCCCATGTGTCCTCGGGAGCGCTTTGCTTTATATAAGAGTTCGTCTAGGCATATCCTTTGCTACAAAAAGGATTGGGCCACCTTGCTGCACCTTTGTTACACTTGTTACTTGTTACCCGTTACGAATTATCTTATCACAAAACTATCTGTTACCGATAATTTCAGTGCTTGCAGAAAATACCTTGCTGAAAACCGCTTGTCATTTCCTTCTGCTCCTCGTTGGCTTCAACACTCTTACTTATCGCAAGGAGTACGATAGATCCCCTATACTTGTGGGTCATCAGTAGCAGCGGTCATTGTTCATCGAGAGGCAACCCAACACCAGCTGGCTATGTCTCACACGGGGGCGCAATCGACTTCAGTAAGCAGCAGCAGTGAAGGAATCGCTCCGGTTCAGTCAGCAGTGAATGAATCGCTCGGGTTCAGTTAATAGCCAAGGGATCGATCGTTCCGGTTCAGTCAGCAGCGAATGAATCGCTCGGGTTCAGTTAACAGCCAAGGGATCGATTGCTCAGGTTCAGTAACGTAGCTAGTGCGATCACTCAGGTTCAGTTAGCCAACGCCTTGCACACACGCGCATACACGAGAGAAACGAGCAAACCACAGTGCATCGCTCGTCCCCGACCACCCACCGTAACCGGGAACTCCCCGAATTTTCCTCGCCCTTGCTTCTACCATGATTTTTTCCGTCATGGACGGCCCAAAGAATGTTCTGCTAGTGCGTCCCCAGCCCACCCAGGACGAAAAGCCCATTTTCTGTTATGATTTTTTGTCATAGAAGTAGGAGCCCACCACATCTATGATGATACGTGGTTTTGTCACAATTATCATCATAGAAGTGTCATAAGCATGACAGAAAAAATTTGTTCGGCCCATAATGTCACGGATGTGTCTTTTTTTTGTTGTGTGAGTTGGCCCTCGCGGGCCTCCGCGGCCTCCTCCCGCATCTGGAGCCCCTATTCCCTAAGTTCCGCCTGCTCCTGGAGCAACTTCTCGCGGCCCTCGGCGTCGTCGTGCCGCTGCTTGGCCTCCGCGGTGTCCTCGAGGGCCCTCTCGAAGAGCTCCTTGGCATCCTTCAAGATCTTGTCGCGCTTCTCACGCGTGGTGTCGTCCCGCCGGTAGCCCAGCTGTTGGCAATATGCCCTAGAGGCAATAATATTGTATTATTATATTTTCGGTATTCATAATTAAGAGTTTATATTTCATGCTATAACTGCTATGATCCTGGAATGTGCGATTCAGTGGAAAACTCATATGCACGTGTGAAATGATAAACGGTAAACAATAGGTTCCTGGTCTCGCCTCTAAGACCGGCTCAAGTGTTGTTGGTGATTATGTTTTTCGGATCTTAGGATATCATTAAGTGTAATGATAGTCCTAAAACAACCTTGAGGGTATGACATTAGAAGAACGATCATATTGAATCGACCCAATACTTGTCTGTTATACTATGTGATCATATTGTCTGAATCATCTGTTGTAACATGAAGTGTTAGCATGTGTTTTAGTTCCTCAGACCATGAGAGTGTCTTGGTCACTTCCTACCAGGCGTTGGGCTTTGGGTTTGCTCAAACGTCATCTGTAACAGGATGATCATAACGACAACTTTCAGGCTCACCGGAAAGTTTAACAAGTGACCGAATAGCTCGAGAGTGGGATTTGCTCCTCCGAAGATGGAGAGATATTCTTAGGGCCCACTCGGTGTGATGACATCCATCATCGTCTGTCCAGACACAGGTGACAAAGTCATGGGGATGCCGAAACGCGTCAACGAGAAAAGAAGAACAAAACCGGTAACAGGAGCAACGGTATTGTGAGCATGGTGATGACTCAGGAGGATACTGATACACACCGGGTTTTGTAAAGTATCGTGAAGCAAAGGGAATATCACATGATAGCCATAGGTTCACTCGAATATCATTCGTGTAATCATAGGGACCGATATGGATGTCCACGATTCCACTATCGGTTATTGAACGAAGGGGTTTTTCGTTAAGGTCTATGGTTTACCGAGCCTACGGGGTCACAAGCTTAAGGTAATCACAATCTCTGAGTGTTAGTAGGATGGGAGTGATGAGAATATATTTTTGGAATTGTTTCATTAATATCCGGAATAGTTCCGAGTGGTTCCGGAAGCGTTTCGGGGTCATCGGAAGGGTTTTCGGTGAATATCGGGTAATATCCGGTATTACTGATTAATTATATATATGTGGAAAAAAAATTTGGCGCTGTCAAATTATATATATAATGCTCTAAAAATGTTTAGAACATTTTATATTTAATTTAAATATCAATGGGCCTTAAAAGGCCAAGAGGTGGAAGGCAACTTGGGCCACAAAGGGCCCAAGTAGGAAGGCGCCCCCGGTTTTCTTGTGGGGGTGCGAATTGGACTAGGGGAGGGAGTCCTACTCCCTCTCCCTATGCCGGCGCCCCAAGGGGGACTTCCCCCCCCCCCCTTGGTGGCTACCCTCTCTCTCCCCTCTAACCTATATATACTAGAGGATTTCCATCCTATGAAGATACAAGTTTTGGAGCCTCCTCTAGTTGATCTAGTGCACGTTCTAGTTGGTGCCAGTTGACTAATTAGAGCAAGCCCTAGCCACCTCTAATCCTCATAATTAGAATCCCTGTGTGGTTCTAATCTCCTCCCTCTAATTCTTCGGTGACGATTAGCTCTGGACGGCGAAGCGCTGCCGGATCGTGAAGACCGTACGCTTGCAACCAAGTAGAGAGGCCGTGCTTTCGGTCTTCCGTTCGAGGGATCGTTCATGGGCGGTTTGTGCGATCGTCATCAACATTCGAGGGACTTCAAGTATGATCTACACCGACTCAACTACTTCCGCTGCACTCCCGGAGTCGGTAACGATCGTTGATCACAACCCGTTATGCATCTTCATATTGTTCCTGGGTGATCGTAGGGCTATTTTTTTTGTTTTCTACTACGTTTCCCAACAGTGGCATCATGAGCGGTTCTGTAAGTAGATGTAGTTGTGATCTAGATCACATGTGGATGTGAGGGTGATGTTCTTGCTATGCTTCTCTCGAGTGTTGCTTCGGTTCAGTTCATTGACGGCATGGTGTCGCTTTCTACAAGGTTCTTACAATCGCTCGCCTCTGGCTGTCGATGATCTGCTAACAGTTCCTTTGGCTTCACCATAGTCAAGAATAGTGAACTGTCGTGTACGCAAGAGGCTGATGAAGATGGATGATCTTCTAGTGGGTCACGCGTATTAGACAAAGTTAAGTGTGGGGGAACGAGATTTTTAATTAAGTCTCTTCTTTCACACACCCCGAAAGTTAATCTAGCAACAAGGATTATCACTTTATGGTGTGCACGTAGGCAGCTAGGTTTAGCCATAAACCCTAGAAGCCACATAATTAAAATTTGCCAAACCGATTAGAGGACGTCTAACTTGGTTTTTCAGGGTTTGCATATGATGTGGTATAGCCTTCGTCATGATAATGAGTTTATGTATGAGATGGTTATATGTTGTAATGTTAAGTGGCCTACGCGTCGCGGCATGATGGCTGGAGCCATGAGATTGCCACCTTAATGTAAATATCATAGAGATAGGTTACATGTAACAGTGGCAAGATGTACACGGAGGACCCCTACGAGGGGAAGTTGTACCAAGGCGCGGGACGAGGAGCTATAATTTCGTGCCACGGCGGAATTTCATATTTTGGTGCCACGACAACGTTTTTTGAAACGGTCGCCACAACAACGTCTTCTAAGATTTCCGCCACGGCAACATTTTTGAAACGGTTGCCACATCAATGAAATATTCGCCGTCACATTGCTTCAACTGAAGATTGAAGATGATCATGGAACTCCCCGCGCCCAGGGCTATACCATGTCATGCTTTTATGAATTGCCAGAGATGTTTATCCCTTTATTGTTTGCACCCTTTGATTGCGCAGTAGTCAATTATTAGGGTGATCTCTCATAGTAAATATCAAGTTAAAAGGTGCTCTTCCGAGTGTTGCAACAGTCTATAACACGTAGCGTTACGGAGTGCGTCATGTCCACATGAGTACAAACGGGACGTGAGGTGTAAGACGGGGATGGTCAGACCATGTATGCAGATAACACTCGGTTGTCTTGAAGTTCTAGCAGAATCATTCTGAGCTCGGAGCACAAAGCATCGAAAGATGAACAAGAGTCATATGGAGATATGATCGGCAAAGGTTTGCCCACCAGTCAAAATTCTCGCCATCAGTGATGTCCACATCAATGGCTGAGAACTAGACTTGGATCTTGAATCACTCACTATTAATTATAAGAGATATTAATTTGAGTGGGAGTGCACTTTAATATTAAAATTTGTTTCAATAAGCTAAGGCAATATTAATTATGAATTATGTCTAAAAATTATTTGTGTTTATCGTTCACTGATACGCGTTGGTGCTATACACACGGTTTTTAACCCCTTTACGCGATGGCATTTGGAACCGTCGCCAAGTGAGTGTGGGCGATAGGGGGGTCCTTCCCACATGACCCAGAAAACGTCGGGAATAGGCCCTCCTGGCATACAGGCTGGGGCAAAATGAGCTCATGTGCGATCGGGCGAGGCATCGAAACCCAATCGTTTCTGTTCGTATGTACATCCCACACGGTGAATCCCAGAAAAACATTTCCGTTCGTATGTATATCACACACAGTCAATCCAAGGAATACGTTTCCATTCGTATGTACATCCCACACAGTCAATCCAGGGAAAACGTTTCCATTCGTATGTACATCCCACATAGGTTTATGTATAGGCTCGTGTGTGATAGGTGTAACTATCACACATGCTCTGCCTTGGTTAACCATTTGCTTTTATCAACTACATCACACACGATTTGATGAAGAAAACTGTGTGGCATTGGGCTATCCATCACAAGCGCTTTTACTGCTAGAACCGTTTCCAAAGTTCCATGACACATTTAGCAGGTTTATTAGTTTACAATTAATAATTCCAGTATTACGCAAATTCACATTTCATATCGAACAGCTGTTTGCCAATTTCATATCAGGCACATAAATATATTTTAACATCACAGAACGATAGCTACCTGAAAACAGCACAGTACAGCATATAGCTAGTTCAACTTCATAAGAACAATATTAGAACAATATATTCATTTCCCTAATCGAGATCATCCAGGCTCGTCTTATCCATCTCTGCTTTCAGTTCAATAAGAACCTGTTTTGCACTGGCCAACTGGGAAAGTGCCTCCTCCTTCGCCAACACCATCTTAGCAAAGTCTGATTTAAAAAATCTGAGCTCGTTCTCCACCTTCCTCTTTTTATCCCGCATCTTCAAATATTCTTCAGCATTGACAAAACTTTCTCTAAGCCTACCTCTAATCTCTTCCTCATACATGCTCCCGAGCTTTGCTAGGCACATCTTCAAAGACTGTGGCCACTCTTGATCAACCCACTCCAAGTAAGAACACTTCCGTTCATCCTATAATATTTAAAACTAGATCAGTAACAATTGTAGGGGAAATGAGTTTATAGCAACATAGAAAATCACCAATACTTATTTTTAAAAACTGAAGAAATAGGTTAATTATGACATATCTTCTCAAAAAGATCAATGTGCAAATGAATTAATTGCTACTGAGACAACAACCAAATTCTGAAACATCAGAAGCTATAATTAACTACAACAACGCTACAAGTTCTTACTCATGTACTACTATAAATAACAAATGAAACATTTTATGAGGGAGGTAAATATAACTGCAACAGCATAGCGACAGTGTTTGGATGACAGCAAATTTATACTAACAGGTGTGTACATGCACAAATTTAGTAACATAGAACCTATAGCACTAAGGCCGTCCACTATGTATGCCAAAACCGGTGTAAAGACAACTCTTGCTACATCTCGCACTGGTGCCCTGCACTAGCGAGCCGATGCAGCGGAAAAAAAATCAGGGACCCGGACTCCAGAGCACCTAGTTGCTCCGATGCCCAGTTCCTTCGTGCCATAAAGATTTAGTATTTTACTGCTTGGCTGCTCGGATGTGTGGACCAAAGTTGGCTGCACAAACTACTGAAGCGGTGCCAAATAATTTTCTAATGGCACCGCTGATGAGATGGCAACATTTTTAGATACTAGGTAAAAACTGTGACACTGTCTTAGGATGCGTTTGGTTGAAGGTGTGGTATGAATGGGTTGGGACCGTGACAGTGTCTGAATCACATCTAACAAATATTTGTAACAACGAAAGAGGGTCTAACCTTCTCTGCACATGCCAGAAACTTCCTCCCACTGTCCATAGATTCAAACGCAACTAGCTTCATGCATGGAGATTGATGGTGACAACGAGCAGACAGATCTTCAGCCACCCCGCTCCATTCGTTGCAACTGATGGTCCTAGGGAGCTACAAGAGGAAGAAATGACTCAAATCGACCGCCAGGTTAAAATCCTTCTTTCCAAGTCATAGCCCAAGAGAGAGAAGAGAGGCATACCCGGGTGGTGAAGGAGTCGTCGTCGGTGAAGGAACCGCTGAGAGGTCATTGAAGAAGACCATGGCGACCCTGGCGGTAGGATGCGAGACGGCGAGAGCGAGGAAGCAAGCGAGGAAGCGGCTATAGCTTAGGAAGGAAGGAAGGAAGGAGGAAACAGGGGAAATGTGACTTGTGGTCGGGGAGAAAAGGGGGTGGGGAAGGGGGGAGGGGGGCAGGGGTAGATATTTTGGCGGTAGGCCAAAAAATTTGAAATGTGGAGGGAAACTTTGCGCGCGGTGCCGCCGGACACCATTCACTTTGAACGATTGTGTGCATCACAAACGATTCTTCTGCTTTACGCGCATGGGATGAGTTTGATAATTCAAATTTTGGTGGAAATTTCCCCGGGTACGTCATTGCATAATTTAACATCGCTTGCTAATTTGGGCACACAAAAGAGCGTACAGCACACAGACCACACTTACTGAATCGAGCAATTTTAGTAATTAAACAGAGCCAGTTGACCTAAACATTGCTCTAACAAAAGACCAGCATTAAAAACAAAGCCTAAGTACGCATAATTTTAACAAATCCGCCGCCGCGCCGGCCTATGCATCGCCGATGTGAAATGAGACGTCGATGACTTGCCCTGGCGAAATGCCGCCGTTGGTGGACTCCGCGTCCCCCCTGCTGGAGTCAACCGCGTCCTCATCCTCGGCCTCAGCGCCGTCCTCGGTGCCGCCCTCAAGGTTGTATTACTCGTAGTAGTGGCTGCGCCAGAGCTCGCGTTGGTACTCCACCGCCGATTCCTCGACAGACAGACTCTTCTCTACCTCGACCTCGGCCACGCGCAACTCCTCCTCCCGACGCTCCTCGATCTCCGCCACCTCCTGCATCTCCAGCTCCCGCTCGGCGATCTCATGAGGAAGCAGATGCTCCATGGCCACCGCCGCCTTTTCGGACATGGGTTGCATGCTGGATTCCGAGTGGCCTAGAATATCTTGGCGTGTGCGTCCTCGATCTTGGCGTGGATGGCCTCGACCCGGGCCAGGGCGACATCGGCGGCACGGACGGCAGCTCGAGCGCTCTCGGTGTTTGCAGCCGCCATCGCAGCAGCAGCTGCAGCCATCTCGGCTGCTGCAGCTGCTCTGTCGGCTCCCACAGATGCCCTCTCAGTGGATGCAGCCGCGCTCAATGCGGATGCGACATCACTCTCGGCGTAGGCGGCCGCGCTTGGGGAGGACGCGGCCATCGTATGTGCCTTCATGAAGCGTTTCCACGGTGTCACCTTTGCAAGAAGGGGGTGCGGGAATGGGGATCGGGATTCGTGGATTCGGGGGTTGCCAGCACTGGAGCAGACGAGCCGGCAAAGCTTAAGGAGGAAGACTTAAATAGACCCAGAAATTTTCATCGCAAACGGTTCCTACAAAAAAACTGTGTGTGATGTTCTGGATATTTTTTATTAGCTGTGAAAGACGAATTTGGAGTAAAGTGGCAACGGATGGTGTTTTAAATGTACGAGAAAATTTGTAGTACTAATACAACTGTCATGTCAAATTTTGAAAAATTTCAGGGGTCATTTGACCTTTTAAGACATTTAAGTGATTTTCAAGCCATTTAATGACCGTAATTCAAATTTGAACTACATGTACATGCAACAGCTAACCATAACGGTTTGAAAAGTCATATTTTGTGTACTTGTGTGAGATTTAATTCCATGTGCACTAAATTGGAAGGAATTTTCAAACATATTGGTCTAACGGCTATGACACAATTAAGCATGGAGTGCCATGGCATTTAAATTCCAAAAAATTAAAAAAACATCAGAAACACATGAAACCTTGCTTGATGTAATGTCATGCCACCAAGATTATGTGGTAAAAAAATTGGCATGTTTGACGAAAGTTTGGACACACACCCCTCACAAACCGAAGCAACTCACTAGAAGGCTCGTGGTTCCGAGAGGGAACAATGCATGTTTGATGACGAATGGGAGATAGCTTCCCCTTACGACCTTCAAATTTTTTCTACATTTAACGTGCACTAATACAACTGTCATGTGAAAATTTGGAAAATTTCAGGGGTCATTTGATCTTTTAAAGACATTTAAGTGATTTTCTAGCCATTTAATGACCGTAATTCAAATTTGAACTACATGTACATGCAACAGCTAACCATAACAGTTTGAAAAATCATATTTGTGTACTTGTGTGCGAGTTAATTCCATGTGCAGTAAATTAGAAGGAATTTTCAAACATTTTGGTCTCATGGCATGGACACATGCATGGAGTACCATGGCATTTTAATTCCAAAAATTTAAAAAATGATCAGAAAAACATGAAACCTTGCTTGATGTAATATCATGCCACCAAGATGATGTGGTAAAAAAATTGGCCTGTTTGACGAAAGTTTGGACACACACCCCTCACAAACCGGAGCAACTCACTAGAAGGCTCATGGTTCCGAGAGGGAACAATGCATGTTTGATGACAAACGGGAGATAGCTTCCTCTTACGGCCTTCAATTTTTTTTCTATGTTTAACATGCACTAATATTACTGTCATGTGAAAATTTGGAAAATTTCAGGCGTCATTTGACCTTTTAAAAACATTTAAGTGATTTTCTAGCCATTTAATGACCGTAATTCAAATTTGAACTACATCTACATGCAACGGCTAACCATAACGGTTTGAAAAATCTTATTTATGTGCTTGTGTGCGAGTTAATTCCATGTGCAGTAAATTAGAAGAAATTTTCAAACATATTGGTCTCACGGCATGGACACATGCATGGAGTGCCATGGCATTTTAATTCCAAAAAATTAAAAAATGATCAGAAAAACATGAAACCTTGCATGATGTAATGTCATGCCACCAAGATGATGTGGTAAAAAAATTGGCCTGTTTGATGAAAGTTTGGCACACACACCTCACAAATCGGAGCAACTCACTAGAAGGCTCGTGGTTCCGGGAGGGAACAATGCATGTTTGATGACGAACGGGAGATAGCTTCCTCTTACGGCCTTCAAATTTTTTCTACGTTTAACATGCACTAATACAACTGTCATGTGAAAATTTGGAAAATTTTAGGGGTCATTTGACCTTTTAAAGACATTTAAGTGATTTTCTAGCCATTTAATGACCGTAATTCAAACTTGAATTACATCTACATGCAACGGCTAACCATAACGGTTTGAAAAATCATATTTGTGTACTTGTGTGCGAGTTAATTTCATGTGCAGTAAATTAGAAGGAATTTTCAAACATATTGGTCTCACGGCATGGACACATGCATGGAGTGCCATGGCATTTTAATTCTAGAAAATTAAAAAAGATCAGAAAAACATGAAACCTAGCTTGATGTAATGTCATGCCACCAAGATGATGTGGTAAAAAAATTGGCCTGTTTGACAAAAGTTTGGACACACACCCCTCACAAACCGGAGCAACTCACTAGAAGGCTCGTGGTTCCGAGAGGGAACAATGCATGTTTGATGACGAACGGGAGATAGCTTCCTCTTATGGCCTTCAAATTTTTTCTACGTTTAATGTGCACTAATACAACTGTCATGTGAAAATTTGGAAAATTTCAGGGGGTCATTTAACCTTTTAAAGACATTTAAGTGATTTTCTAGCCATTTAATGACCGTAATTCAAATTTGAACTACATCTACATGCAACGGCTAACCATAACTGTTTGAAAAATCATATTTGTGTACTTGTGTGCGAGTTAATTCCATGTGCAGTAAATTAGAAGGAATTTTCAAACATATTGGTCTCACGGCATGGACACATGCATGGAGTGCCATGGCATTTTAGTTCCAAAAAATTAAAAAATGATCAGAAAAAATTGAAACCTTGCTTGATGTAATGTCATGCCACCAAGATGATGTGGTAAAAAAATTGGCCAGTTTAACGAAAGTTTGGACACACACCCCTCACAAATCGGAGCAACTCACTAGAAGGCTCGTGGTTCCGAGAGGGAACAATGCATGTTTGATGACGAACGGGAGATAGCTTCGTCTTATGGCCTTCAAATTTTTTCTACGTTTAACCTGCACTACTACAACTATCATGTGAAAATTTGGAATATTCTAGGGGTCATTTGACCTTTTAAAGACATTCAAGTGATTTTCTAGCCATTTAATGACCATAATTCAAATTTGAACTACATGTACATGCAACGGCTAACCATAACGGTTTGAAAAATCATATTTTTGTGTACTTGTATGCGAGTTAAAAAATCATCAGACGATGTAAATATCTGGTGTTCAAAAAAGAAAATGTAAAGATCTGGCAAGACAACCGGCCCCCACATGATTGGCACTCTATTTCAAGGCTCGAGGTTTGGTAGGTGAGTGGCGGGGGTTAATTAGACACGGTTTTGTATTGGAAACCGTCAGCTATTAAGTTCACACACGGATTTTGCTGCGGGAATCGTGTGTAATTCAAACTACAGTACTCGTAAATTCCGGCGACTGGCGTGTGTACTGTTCCCGTCGATCTAGATTCTGGCCGCCAATAAATACTACCTTGCTCACGTCGTCCCGCCTGCATTCTCATCTACATCCTCCCCTCACTCGCCCTCTCTCTCTCTCTCAAATCTCTGCCATGGCGCCGCCGGTCTGCCCACGCGCCGACAAGGAGTCGCCGCCCCCCGAGGACGCTCACTCAAATAGCAGCGACGAGGACCCCTACGCGCCGTCGGAAGAGGTTGTGCCGGTCCTCCCAACTTTGGATTGGTTTTGGGGCTAGTACAATCTTTGTCTGTGGAAGTCGCTGCCATCGGCTGAGAAAACCAGGCAAGTGGTGTTCAAGAAGGAGATGGCGGAGGAGGAAGCCAGGTACCAGGCGGCCTGTGAAGCCTGTGATGCCACCTGGAAAAAGGAGGCGGCGGAGCTTTGGGGGCGGGCGCGTTGTCGTGCGGAGGAGGTGTACGAAGACGGGTACTTCGCGAGGAAGGTTAAAGGCGCTGGGTGCCTCATCGCTGCGTGGAGGTGGGCCAATAAGCTCCAGCGTGCCACCGACGAGGAGCTCCGGTGGGCGCCCAACAAAATGGCAAGAGCGTTCGCGCTCGTCCGCCAGCAAGAGGCAGATCGGTACGTCAAGCGCTGCGAGGCGGAGGAGGCGGAGTACTGCCTCCGCACTGGGAAGACGCCGCGCACCAGGGAGCTGCTGGCGAGGGGCTGCCGGAATACTGGCCCCAGGAGGGATTATTAGTTTCAGTATTGTTCGTTTTCAATTTTATGCATTGTACCTAGTAGTTAAGTATCATCACGTATATGTGATGATATTATATATATTCTGTGATGAACTAATGAATAATAAATATATATATATATTATGAATTCCATTTTCTATCTGTTTTTGTATACTAATTTGAATCTAGCTATTATCATCCACATATACAAAATGAAAAGTGTATATACACACATTGAAACAGAACATATAAGAACGGAAAACAGAGTACACATATTGAAACAGAGCAATACTATGATTGCTGTGAATACATGGCTATCCACGTCGAAATGACTCAACAAAATAAAACGCGTCCATGAGACCATGACCAGCAGCCCTTGCCTACGGTAGCTCCTGGCTCTGCCTGAACTCGTGCAGGCGTTCGTCCAAGCGGTCAACACGCTCGCGGTACATCTGGAGCGCGATCTCGAGCTCCAAGTTGGCTATTTCATCAGAGATCACCAGATCGAGGATGCGACGGCCATGTTCCTCTACTGCGCCCAGGTGGACACCTGGGCCAAGGAGGCGGTCTAGTATACCGACCAGCGTGTTGGCATCGAGCGGGCCGCGGACAAGGCAAACGGCACGACCCATGCGAACGGCACGGCGGGCGTCCGGTGCAAGTACGGTGCGGCCGCCTCTGGTGCAAGTACAGCACAGAGGGCCTCTGCCCACTCCTGGCGAGGAATGGGGGTACTGACGGGATGTGTACCCAGCTTCGACGCCCTGTCGACAGCAGGCAAGCGCCGATGGATCCGCTCTTGCTGTGCGGCGCTCCAACGGTCTCGCCGTGCGGCGAGCCGCAGCCTATCGGCGCGGACGCGCCTAGCTTGCTCTGTGGCGCACCATCGATCATGTTGTGCGGTGAGCTGTAGCCTCTCGGCGCTGACATGCCTATCTTGATCCGCAGCGCTGAAGCGCCATGCGCCAAGGGTCTGCTCAACCCTGGCGATGACATGCATCACGGCGTCGTCCATCGCGTTGCCGGGGAGCGCCTCGGCCTCGACGAGTCGTGGTGCCTTCTCGTTTTCCTCGTCGACGAGGTTGATGGCAGAGGTGGCGCTTTGGTGGGTTGGCATGCTTGAAAAAGGTTGATGTGCTACAGGCTGCACTTATTGCCTCCGTGCGTCGCGTGCCGCCTAGGTTTATGCGCAATATCGCTGGGTGGCGGGAAACGGTGGCGTGTTCATAAAACGCCATCAATTAATGGAAACTTAGCATATAAGGAACATCGAGCTAGCACAAGAAGTAGATGATGATCAGATGAACATGCACCACACTAGGGAACCCGTCGGTGATGAATTCATCAATCGCAAACGGTTGTATACTAGCAAGCGTTTGCCCACAACACACACGGCTTATTCCATCACAAACAGGTCGGATAGATCAACTGTATGCCACGTATCGCACATTGTCAAAAAGTAATGCGGTAGACCTTCTTTAACAAGTGTTAAAAAAATAAAAAATAAACAAAAACAAGGACCTCGAGGTTAATTTAACTGATGGGATGGATCATAGAGGTCATTTAATTTGACCCCTATGACCCATCCCATCAGTTAATTTAACATCAAGACAACTTCCCATCCAGTTACCCATCTGATGGCTGCTCCAGCCTGAGCACAGTTAACTTAAGAGTTCTCTTAGATGAGCTATTGGTGGAACAGCTAGTCCTTGCTGATATAGGATGCCTCTTTGCATCCTTATGGTATACCCGGATGACCGCCCGTCGCCCAATGGCCAATAGATGTTGTGTAGACAGAGCATATCACATACGTCTTATTAGAAGCAATCGTCTATGTTATTATCGGTCTTCGCACACATTTCTGATTACAGACCTGTTTGTCATGTATCACACACATCTTGTTATATTGAACCGTTTCTGTTATCTTGGCTCAACGCAAACAGTTCATCCGAGTGAACTGTTTGCCCTCTATCGCACACACCTTGATCTGGCTGACCGTTTCTTTTGTTCCACCTAATCACAAACAGTTCATCCGAGTGAACCGTAGGCCGTATATCGCACACACCTTCATCTGGCTGCCGTTTCTATTCTTCTGCCTCATCGCAAACAGTTCATTGAACTGAACCATATGCCCTGCATCACACACGCAACTAAAATCTAAACCGTGTTTGGTGCATCCGTCATCGCAAACGTTTTGCACCTTTTTTTATGGTTTTTTTACAGCACCGTTTGCAATTATTGCATCGCACACAGTTTCGTCGAAGGGTCTCTGATCGTAGTGTCATGTTAGCAGCATCTTGCAGTAGTGGTTGTGGATTAAATGGCTCGCAATATGTTCAACTTAGCCCCTATGCTTGAGAAACAAAAGTTGGCTGCACATGGTGGAAACTATGCGGATTGGATCCGCAACCTGAGATTTGTTCTCCGAGTGCTAAGAAGGAGTACGTGCTGGATCAGCCCCTAGTTGATGTCGTAGTGATGACTATGAGACAGTCCAGTGTCTCATGTTAACTTGCATGGATCCTGAACTACAGAAGTGTTTTGAACGATCTACCACTCAATTTATAATTGGGTCACTAGAAATTCCGTACAAGAAACAGGCAAGGACCGAACGGTTTGAATTAACCAAGGCCCTAGTCGAATGCAAGGTGAAAGAGGGTTCCTCAATGAGTGAGCATATAGTGAAGCTTGCTGGCTATGTTGATAGACTTGCTTCACTGGAATTTGGAATTCCGCCTACACTCAGTACAGATATTGTGCTTGCTTCACTCCCCCCATCTTATGATGGTTTTATCATGAATTACAACATGAACGGGGTGGAGAAAAATGCGAACAAGTTGTTTGCTATGCTCAAAACTGCGGAAGCTGGAATGCAGAAGA
This sequence comes from Thinopyrum elongatum, assembly GCA_011799875.1. Lineage (NCBI taxonomy): Eukaryota > Viridiplantae > Streptophyta > Magnoliopsida > Poales > Poaceae > Thinopyrum > Thinopyrum elongatum. Next base: position 454,567,965 of record CM022303.1, read on the forward strand.
ACAAAGAAGTGTTGATGGTTAACAAAACTACCAGTTTCAAAAAGAAGGACAAGTCCAAGAAGAAATCCACTGGTGTCGGTAAGACCGTCTCTCAGAAGAAGAACAAGGGCAGAGCCTCTAAAGAGAATGAATGTTTCTACTGCAAATAGAAGGGTCACTGGAAGCGGAACTACAAGAAGTATCTGGCAGACAAGAAGAATGGTTCTTCCAGTAAAGGTATAAAAGTTATACAAAGTTAATGTTATTTATCTTGAATCTGTAAGTCACAAGTATTTGATACTTATCGATTGCTCTTGTTTGCAATCTGATACAGGGACTACAGAAAGCTCACAAGTTGAGAAATAAAGACGTGATGCTAGTCAAGGATGGTGATGGGATCACTACTCAGGACCGATGGAATCATGGCTTTAGTTTATCTTCAAGATTCATCTTAGGATCAAATAATAGTTATTGCGTTCGAGAGTAGTATAAGACATTATGTTTTCGATTATGCAACGGATGTTCTTATAATATTTTGAAGAATAGTTGTTAAAATGGTTATAAGAATATGTTTGGATTTACCGCAGATTTTTGATGGTTTATTCAATGAATCTTGATTTGAATTTTTTTTAACATTAATGCTAAACGTCTTGAGAAGATTGATATATCACTGCTTGGCTTTATCAGGGAAATATCTTCATATAGATGAAGTGTTGAAATCTCTTGATTGAGAAATCAAATAAAAGAATACATAATTATGTTTGAAGTCCGATGAACAAGCCAGGGCACGATGGATAATAATGCTTCATTAAAGATTAGGTAAATATGATTCACTTATAAAATCTAAAATATTTTAATAGTTCAAAGAAATTTCAAAATATATTTGAAGAGTTCAAATATTTTTATAATGAAGATAAGGATCATTATGACAAAAAGATAAAGTAATTCTTCAAGAATGAAATTATCTAAGTCATAAGTTTAGCAAAAAGACTCAAATAATTATGGAATTATTTATTACCGATCTGCTTTTATACTTTCGGGTATAAATTGAAACGGCAGGATATACACTAAATAGAGCACCGTATATTAGTCTGGTTAATGAAACCATAAGAGTTATGGAAATTATAAACCAGATAAAAGTTGTAGGATATCTCAAAGAAATGATTTGGGTTCCTTCCATTGAAATGTTCAAAAGGCAAAATGTTTGACACAGATGGACACTTTTCAAGAAAAGTTTTTCTTGTCAAAGAAATAAGTGGGAGGATATTACAGCTTAGAAAGGATTAGTCAATCCCTGACAGTAATAAGCAGAATTAACAAACCGGAAATTGTTCCGATAGATTGTCTGCAAAATAAACCGTAAGTTACTACACTGGATGTAGAAATTCTAAAGCTTGTAACTGGTTTATACAAATCAGGAATATTGTTGAATTTTTGAAATTTTACAATGAGATATTCATCTTTGAAAGAAGATGAACTAGCATACTACAAGGAAGCAATGGCGGCACCCAACTCAAAGGAATGGCTCATAGCCATGCACACCGGAATAAATATACAATTGAGTTTAGAACTTTATTGTAATTATCATAAATAAAACAAGTTTGGAACTTGGTTGATACTTTAAAGATTTTTGAAGAAAGTGGATATTAAAACTAAGTTTCCTAAAAGGAAAAGGATGTATGAATGATACAACCAGAAAGGTTTTAAAATCCTCAAGACACCGGACAAAAGTGTAAACTTCAAAAAGAGTTTTTGAACATTATAACAAGTGAGCTGATATTGAGATTTTAATCTTATCAAAGGAACCTTGTGTATATATATAACTCAGTGGGAGCTATATAATATTTCTGATCTCATATGTTGGAATGGAAACAATATAGCTTCTTAGCAAAAATAAAATATTTTTGAAACATGTTTTCATCAAATAGCAAGGCAAAATATTGGGCATAAAAGAATCTATAAAGATAGATCAATATGTCTGATTGAGCTTAAAAGTTTATATATTTTTGACAAAGGTTTAAAGTGTTTAAATAGAGAAATTGTTTCTCTCAGTGTCATATAACTAGATGCTTATCTATTAATGAGCATGAGTAGATGAAAGAAATTCATCTTGATAGTTATAAATATATGAAAGGGCCAAAAGTTTTACTAAGTGTTAGTAACGATATCAAGTATCTCAAAATAATAAATGTATTATTTTGAGCAATGAAGTTAAAAATTCATTATTGAGAATATATGAATATCAACTTCATGATTGATATATTAGGGCTATGATAAGATTATTTTATGAACAATATGTTGATTCTATAACGATAATTTATGTTTTGAAAACATTAGTTGTTTCAATGTTGTCTAAATCAAGAAGAGTCTTGATATAAAAGGTTAGATCCAATAATCACGAAATGTCTTGATATAATTGGATGTTACAAAAGTTGTAAAGCACCCCATTAACAATATATTGAGAATATGGCCAATCAAGAAGAGTCTTGATATAAATGGGTAAAATCCAATAATCAAGAAATGTCTTGATATAATTGGATATTACAAAAGTTGTAAGAAACCCATAAGCATTATATTATGAATATAGCCAGTCAAGAAGAATCTTGATATAAATGCGTGAATTCGAAATATGATTCTAAGCACAATGGGTCTAAATGCTATTTTATTTTGAATAAAATGTTATAGCTCAAAGCAAGATGGATTGAGATCCTATAAATAGACAAGGCTGGCACTAATATTTCTGAGTTTTGAATATGTCAAAACAAATGACAAAGGCTCTACCACAAGCAAAGCATGAGCAAAACCTGAATACCCATAGGTGTTTGTAAAACCATGAAGCTAGATTATTGACTCTAGTGCAAGTGGGAGACTATTGGAAATATGCCCTAGAGGCAATAATATTGTATTATTATATTTCTGTTATTCATAATTCAGAGTTTATATTTCATGCTATAACTGCTATGATCCTGGAATATGCGATTCAGTGGAAAACTCATATGCACGTGTGAAATGATAAACGGTAAACAATAGGTTCTCGGTCTCGCCTCTAAGACCGGCTCAAGTGTTGTTGGTGATCATGTTTTCCAGATCTTAGGATATCGCTAAGTGTAACGATAGTCCTAAAACAACATTGAGGGTATGACATTAGAAGAACGATCATATTGAATCGACCCAATACTTGTCTGTTATACTATGTGATCATATCGTCTGAAATCATCTGTTATAACACGAAGTGTTAGCATGTGTTTTAGTTCCTCAGACCATGAGAGTGTTTTTGTCACTTCCTACCGGATGATGGGCTTTGGGGTTGCTCAAACATCATCTGTAACAAGATGATCATAACGACAACTTTCACGCTCATCGGAAAGTTTGACAAGTGACCGAACAGCTCGAGAGTGGGATTTGCTCCTCCGATGATGCAGAGATATTCTTAGGTCCCTCTCGATGTGACGACATCCATCATCATCTAGCCAGACACAGGTGACAAAGTCACGGGGATGCCGAAACACGTCAACGAGAAAAGAAGAAAAAAACCGGTAATGGGAGCAATGGTATAGTGAGCATGGTGATGACTCAGGAGGATACCGATACACACCGGGTTTTTGTAAAGTATCATGAAGCAAAGGGAACATCACATGATAACCAAAGTTTCACTCGAATATCATTCGTGTAATCATAGGGACCGATATGGATGTCCACGGTTCCGCTATCGGTCATTGAACGAAGGGGTTTTTTGTTCATGTTTATGGTTTACCGAACCTACGGGGTCACAAGCTTAAGTTAATCACAATCTGCTGAGTGTTCGTAGGACAGGAGTGATGAGAATATATTTGTGAATTTTTTTCATTAATATCCGAAATAGTTCCGAGAGGTTCCGGAAGCGTTTCGGGGTCACCGGAAGGGTTTTTGGTGAATATCGGGTATTACTGATTAATTATATATAGGTGGAAAATGTTTTAGGGGATGTCAAATTATATATATAATGCTCTAAAAAATTTTAGAACATTTTATATTTAATTTAAATATCAATGGGCCTTAAAAGGCCAAGAGGTGGAAGGCAACTTGGGACACAAAGGGCCCAAGTAGGAAGGCCCCCCCCCCTTTCCTTGTGGGGGGGGCGAATTGGACTAGGGGAGGGAGTCCTACTCCCTCTCCCTAGGCCGGCGCCCCAAGGGGGACTTTCCCCCCTTGGTGGCTGCCCTCTCTCTCCCTCTAACCTATATATACTAGAGGATTTCCACCATATGAAGATACAAGTTTTGGAGCCTCCTCTAGTTGATCTAGTGCATGTTCTAGTTGGTCCCAGTTGACTAATTAGAGTGAGCCCTAGCCACCTCTAATCCTCATAATTAGAAGCCCTGTGTGGTTCTAATCTCCTCCCCCTAATTCTCCGATGACGATTAGCTCTGGACGGCGAAGCGCTGCCGGATCATGAAGACCGTACGCTTGCAACCAAGTAGAGAGGTCGTGCTTTCGGTCTTCCGTTTGAGGTATCGTTCGTGGGCGGTTCGCGGGATCATCATCAATGTTTGAGGGACTTCAAGTATGATCTACACCAACTCGACTACTTCCGCTGCACTCCCGGAGTCGGTAACGATCGTTGATAACAACCCGTTATGCATCTTCATATTGTTCCTGGGTGATCGTAGGGCGATTCTTTTGTTTTCTACTACGTTTACCAACACCAGTTTCATGGCCACACTGAGCTGGCGCCACCCGTCCGCGAGACGCTGACGCTCCTCCATGATGCGTGCCTCCTCCGCCCGGAGGTCTTCCTCGAGCGCGTCGAGGGCCGCCCTGGCGCCGCTGATGGCCCCGTGCTTGAGCACAACGCTGGTGCTCACCAGCCTGAACGCCCGACTAGGTTGTGCCTCCTTGCCAACCTGTATCATCATGGCACGTGAGGACCCGGGGTTGAGCCCTCGCGTGGGCTCCATGCCTTCATCCCTGGCGGAGGTTGCATCCTCCATCGAGCTCGAGGGGCTCCTCGCGGCCTCCTCCTCGGCTGGTGGCATCGGCATGCGCGACAGGCTCGTTGCGGACACGTCAGGAGCGTGGCACGCGGGCGAGGCCTGGGGGCTCACCACAGCTCCCCCATCAGCACTGGCCTGCCTGGTGGGCGCGGAATGCTGGGGAGGGGTCGGGTCTTCAGCCCCCTCCTTCCTCGCGTCGCCCCTTGCATCGAGCGCCTCGGGAGCTACCACCTCATCCGCGGTGGCCCCCTCGCGAGGCTCGCTCTCCCTAACTTCAGGAGGCGAGTCCACGTGCGCCTCGGGAGGCGTCACCTGCTCGCCACCGCTGCCGCCTTGCGCCCCGTCGACGCTTCTGGGCGGCGCTCAGCCTCCTTGCGGCCCTCACCCTGCGTCGCCTGTGGGGGTGCCGCGGGCATCATGGCCCTCTGCGGGGTAGGGGCCTCACCTTTCTTCTTCTTCTTCTTCTTGGATTTCTTCTCGGACTCCCTGTGCGAGTCGTGAGCTTAGCTCGGGCCTTAGAAAGAAAGAAGCGGAAAGAAGGAAACGAAAACAAGGCACGGGAACTTACTCGTCAGTGGGAGCCCAGAGTCGCTTCTTCAGCCTCTGGAGGTCGCTGCCCTCGTGAAGCTCGCTCGAGCTTCCCCCGGGAGGCTCGCTGCAGAGTCGGCCGGCCTCGTCAGCCTCCGACGCAGTTTGGGTCTCCTCCTCATGAGGCCTGCTGGTCCCTGCACTGGCGTCACCTTCGGACTGGTCACGCCAGACCACGAGGGGCCTCGCGAGAACCCAGTGGTGGTGCTGCCCGGCTCGGGAAGCCACGGCGAGCCCGAGGCCTCGGCGGCCCAGGACGAGGAGGAGAGCGACGAAGGGACGCCCCCGCCAACTCACCGCAAGCTGCTGCTGGACGCCCCTGACGACGACGATGATGACGGTGACCAATTCATGGTCATGCCCACCCAGCGCGCGCGCCCAGCGCGCCAGCGCGGGGGGCGGAGGTGACCAAGAATTGGTTACCGTCATCATCGTCGTCGTCAGGGGCGTCCATCAGCAGCTTGCGGTGAGTTGGCGGGGGCCTCCCTTCGTCGCTCTCCTCCTCGTCCTGGGCTGCCAAGGCCTCGGGCTCGCCGCGGATTCCCGAGCCGGGCAGCACCACCACCGGGTTCTCGCGAGGCCCCTCGTGGTCTGGCGCGACCAGTCCCCACTGATCGAACCGTGAAGTTCATCTCTGCTCTTGTAGCGGTACACCAGGTACGTTTCCTTGGGCAGGTCCTCCATGTCTGCAGGGAACAGGATCCTCACAATCTCGTGCAGCACATCCGAGCGGAGGTTGTCAGTGCTCAACCGCATTGGATCATCAACGCCGGTGATCGTCCACACCGGGCGTGAGTGCCTCTGAAGGGGCGCGATGCACTGACGCAGGAACTCCTTGACGACCATCGCCGCCATCACCTTGGCAGCCCACAGCTCCGCCATCCTCACCACGAGCGGCCCCAGCCTCTGGTCGATGATCTCGGAGTGCTCCCACCCAGAGCTCTTCGCGGCTAGCTTGGTCGGGATCTGAAGGAGGGGGCTGAACTGCTTGGCGTCCACATAGACCCAGCATGACCTGTAGCCCTCCACCTTCTTCAAGATCCTCACATCAATGATGCTGCTGGCCATCCCATCGTTGATGCAGAATGAGGCACACCCCGAACGCTGGTTTCCCGCGGTCATCCGCAAGCTATAGAAGGTCCTGAAGAGTGCCACCGATGGCATCACTCCCAGGAAGCCCTCACAGAGATAGGCGAAGACGGCGAGGAGGAGGATGGAGTTGGGCTGCAGGTGCAGCAGATGGATCTGATAGTGGTCGAGGATGGCGCAGAGGAAATCGGAGAAGGGCGGCACCTGGCCGGCAAAGATGGAGTGGAAGAAGATGGGGATCGTCGTGGCCTCCAGCTCCGCCACCGGTCACGAAGCCCGCCAGATCTGCGTGGCCCCCCACTCGTTGTGGGTGCACGCCACCATGGGGCGGACATTGTCCAGCCCTTCCTCGTTCATAATGGTGGACCTCAACAGGGCCGGCTCAAACGGGTCGGCGGCGGAGAGCTTCTTGGCGACCTTGGGAGCCATGGTGGCAGAAGTAGATTGGGAGCTGGAGGAAGAGGAATCAGAGAGCAGCGCTCAAGGGAGCCGAGGCGTACGAGAAGGCAATGATGATGCCCGTGCCCCGCGCGGCCAGTTTTATGGCAGGGCCTATAGTTTCAAGATGTCGTGGGGAAGTGGGGGCATCCCCGTCCCATCATGCTGCCACGCGTCCCTGCCTGGGCCCGGTAGTATTAGGCCCCATGTCGTTTCGTTCCTAATGGCGAAACGTGCACGCCTCGGACCCTGGGGCTACTATCGGCCCAGTGGGAACCAGGGTACCACGGGCCATCTGCCTGCGGCCTAGGAAGCGACCCCTGTCCCAACTCAAGAGGCGGCCCGGCCGTGGGCACCGCGAAGCCAGCTGCCTCGAGAGGGCCGTGCCCCGCGAGGACCCTCTCAATGAAGGACTTCACCAAGTACCGCCATCAGGAGCAGGCGGCCTCATGAGCCCCCCCCTCGCGAGGCGCCCTCCCGCAAAGCCTCCCAAGGAGGCCGTGCGACGCGGGTCACGTGCCCATCACGTGGGTGACGTCGCCGCAGTAGGGCCGTGCCAGCAGGCGCAGCAAAGGATAGTTTCCCCTTTGGTGATAAGGGAGCAACTGCGTCTGCCGCTACCCAAAGCAAGTCCCAAAGCCTTCCGCTTTGGTGAAAGAAGACCAGGAGAGGTGGCGTGCCAGGGCGGAGGTCATCGTGGAGCCCTTTGCGCATCATGGATAACACTTTAGCAGGCAAAGACCACCTTTTGTCAGGATAAGCCTGGGCGCCTGTCCGCTTTCAAATTGTCGCCATGTGGTAGCCCTTCCCGCCGATGTTTTCGGGGAAGAGAACCGGGGCGCCTATAAAAGGGACAGGGCGGCCACCGTAGTAGGGGATCGACTCCTCAGAAGGATCGCGCCATTAGCACCCTTGAGACTCTCGTCTATCTTGTAGCTCCAAGAACATTGTCTCCACAAGCAATTCCCCCAAGCAGGAGCAGGGTTTTACACCGCACGGTGGCCCGAACCTGGGTAGCTCGCATGTCCCTGTCGTGCCTCGCGTGTAGCTCGTAGCCTCGTGGTAGTAAGCCAAGCCCCCAGAGTTCGAACCAGGGTTTTGGAGGATTTCCCGTAGCTCAGAATCAATCCCTCGACAGAGCCTTCCCAAAGGACGTACGAATAGTCAATATGATCACAGAAGAATAAAGGCCGCGAAGGCACATATGCCGACGTCACCACACATGCGCCAGGCAACATAGTCGATTCCTTGAGTGGTCGAAACAAACAATCTCCTTTGGAGAAGAAGACCATCTCATCGGCAGCCGAGGCAGACTAGTCTCAAAGCAAAAAAATCATGCGGGACATGTGAGGGGAGGTCGAACCATCACCACCATGATGACAACAAATTGCCCTTTAATAGTAGAGATTTGTGCTTATAGACATTAAAACTAAAATACCATAATCATTAGTCAGTACAAAGCACCACTTCAGACGAACGAGCCAAAATTGATTACATGGCATTGTGACTGCTGACCGGCTCCTTCATAGAAACTGGGATCATCATGATAGCTGCTGCAACTATGACCAGGTTATTGAATCAGCTTTACACCTCATTCTCAGATGTCCCTACGCAAAAGAAGTCTGGCACTCCTTCAGCTCCACCAACCAGCTTGTCGCTCGATATGCTCGTGAGGCCAGCTCCATTGTGGGATGGTGGGAGAAAGTGTTTTCCCATCATCGGAAGAAGGAAGAAGCTTTCCAGATTTGTACAACTTTGGTTTACATTGCCTGGAATCTTTGGAATGAGAGAAATCGTGTCTCTTTCAACATGAGAGCCTGCCTGTTCAACGGCTTTGTAACATTATTTCTGATGAAATCTGCCTCCTTAAGGAGGCATGGGAGTAGTGCTTGTAGTCAGTTTTGGCTGAGCTGAGACCTTCTCAGCCTCTAGCCTTCCTTTTTCCTTTTCCTCTTTGTTTTCTTTGGGTTTTTGCCTCTGTACAGTATTTCCCCCTTCCTATAATGAAAAGGCAGAGCACCTGCCATTCCGCTAAAAAAAAACACAAATGCACACTATAGTTCCAGCAA